>LR544577.1:49535-105506 GCA_900536305.3 Caenorhabditis sp. 40 LS-2015
CCCCCCCCCCCCCCCACCTAGGCTTTGGCCCTAGGCCTATTCGATAATTGATAACATGACTCTGCTTCTCATGCTGACTTTCCAGAATCTTGTCGTGTTTGTATTGGTGCATGTCATACATGAGTTCTACAGATTTCAAACTCAAGAGCTCGAAAAAAATATTCCAGGATTTCGATGTATGAATTCAGTGATGAAGTTACTTCGCTTGCTGTGTTTATCAATCATTTAACATCTTCATTCGTTTTTCTTTTCCTGATTCGAGAAGGCTTGGACTGTGTCGTATATTCTCCCAAAATTTCAAGTAAGAAGAGAAGTAAATTCTGTGTTTGCCTTTCAGTCAACCCTGCCAACTAAAGATAACTCACGACAACTGGAAGTCATACATTTTTTTCAAATTTCCGAACCGCTTCATTTTTCGTGCATTGATCAACGATTAAACTTGACGCCAAGAAAATCAACCCGAGGAAAATAAAAACGCCCGATAAGAGAACTATTCCCGCGGAATTCTTCAATTGGCAACTATAAAACGACGCGTGTGATTGTTATCAGCAATCTGTAAGAATTGTTTCATGTTTATGTTTCATTCACAAATATTTTGAATCATTCTACGTAGTTTTCCTCAAGTTGTTTTGCATTTTCATCAATACCGTTTTTTTTCAGAAACTATGAGGTGGGAATTGCCAGTGCTTCTTGTTGTTAGTTTGTTACCAAGTGAGTTTGCGGACTGCCACGTTAAAAGTCGGAAAAGTATAATACATGTTTCAGATGTCAACGCGGATTGCGCTTGTTATGAGGCTGGAAACTACACTGGACGATCGGCACCCATCAGTAATTCCTATGACACCTCGGATTTTTCAGCTTGCTACAAACAGTGCTCATTCGTAGCTTATAGTGGAAATGAAACCTATGGATGGACTGTACGTTCTTGATTTCATAATTTTGTTGAAAACTTCCAGTCGGATTCAGGATTTGACACTAAACTGGGGAACAATCACTAATTCAGGAGGAATGGTACAAATTTTTGATGGAGTGGACACTTCTAGAACGCCATTGATTCAGTGGGTTACATCATTCAATTTCTGGCACACAGTATATTATTTGCAGAGTAAATGAAGGAGAAAATATTTTGAGTGGCTCCAGTAAGAGTTCGATTAAAAGTTCCTCGCCAAGAATCACAATTGTGTATAGCCAAACTGGAACAGGTGCAAGTAAGTTCAATCATTTACTGACTCTTTTTTTTTCTGAAACATACATGGAAGTATTCAGATGTGTACTATGGAGTGATCAAAGCTGTCCCGGGACTCCAACCCAGTGCTGCTCCAATAACTACTACTGCAGTGCCAACTACCAGATCTTACAATAACCCGAACTTCAAAAAAGATCCGTATCTCATCACTCATGATATTTTGCTTGTTGTCAATCAACGCACTAGTAAAGGAAGTGATGCGCTGAAGCAAGTCAGTGAGAAAAGATATAAGTTTGATAACAATTTTTAGTTTGGTTTTTATGAAATCATAATGCATATTTATTCAATAAAAGTGTTTTTAGCTCAACGCCATCGCTATCAATTTTGTAAATTTGCTCTCGACTACCACTGATGTCAACAGTGACAGCCGTTCAAGACTCTCTCTGGCTACTTTGACACCCTATGATCCTTATTATGCTGTGAAAGGAGGGGTTGGTCTTTGAAAATTTGATTAAATGAGATGTTCGTGTTCATAGATTTGGGAACTGAGCATTACGGACGTGATGAGCAACTTGCCGCAAAGTGGTATCACAATTGAAGGAAACATTGATGAGTAAGTGATAGTTTGATTTCAAAAACAATTTTTATGATCTTATGTTTTTTTCTTTTTTTTGTGGGTGTGGCAAAAGTACCTCGTGATTGAAGCTGAGCAGTGTTTTGTTGATATAGAAACCGATAACACATCAACATCGACGTCACGCATTTCAGGGCACTGAAAGGATTGGTCAACCTGACATTCACTGTGAACACAAATACAAGTACTGATAGCAGGAAAAATGTGCAAAGATCGATTATACTGTTGACAGCGGAATGGTAAGTTATAGGGGAACTGTTTTGTAAACTTCTATACAATTTAAACTTGATAAAAAATGGAACTTATGAAACTTGTAATGGTAATAGTGTCGTTATTTTGAATTCCCATCACCGCTAAAAAATGTAAAAATATATGTCTTTGTAGACCATCTCAGACTCTAGCGAGGTAATCATCAAATTTTCACCGGTCATCAGAAATTGTATCTGAATGATTCCTGTTGGTTTTCATCTTTGAAATTTTATCAAAGAATGAGTCATGGTGGCTCAAAACTTCCATTTGTCTCATGTTCGAAGTTTTTTGCGTGAAACCTCAACTTTTGGTTCATTTTCGATTCTAAATTTTTTTGGCCTATTTCTCGGAACGTTTTATTTGTCTTGGTGAGATTCTTCAAAACATCTCAACTTTAAAAACTGGTAAATGAAATTTCGAAATATACTCATCAGTTGCTAGAAAAATCTGTAATCTGAGAACAATTTGTCAAACATGTCAAAGAACATAATTGTTTGCTGTGAATGGTTGTGTTTTTTTTATATTGTTTTGTCAAAGTATCGTGGTTCGAAATTGTTCATGTGACCCCAGGCTCACATCAACCTCATAGTTTCAGAAATATTTTATTTTTTAGGCCAACGTCGAACGCTAATCTGTCCGTCACCGACGTCAAATCAGTTTTCGACAATAAGGGTGTCAATTTGTTGGTTGTTGGGTTCAACCTCACATCTACGGAAACGTCAGCATTGATTCGATCAGACGATAGATGGTACAACGCGATAAATACCGATTCAACAAAAGCACCGGCAGTTGCTTCTTTTGTAAACCCCTTCTACTTTAACGATGGCTCTGAAACCAATTACTGTGAGTATTTTTCATTCCTACCAACATTGAAAACTATACTACAGGGTGTCCTCCACATCCCATTGTGACTACGAATACGACATACTTCTATTTCCAAGAGCCATACAACTATGATGGCCCATATGGTCCATCCCAACAGTGGACGGATCCTTTTGACGGACAAACAAAAAGATACTGCAACTTTGCCAACAACCAGTACACTTTTCAAAAACCGGATGTGAGTATTGACATGTACTGTTGTTCAAATTGACAATATTAATTAGGGAGCTATTGGAATGACAGTTCAAGTTTTTTACGAGATCGAAGCTGGCAGCGATTTTTTGAACTTCTATGATGACTCCAATAATTTGATTGCAAGGTAAGGCATTCGGAAAAGGAGGTTGACTTGTCGAACCGTATTTTAGCTTCACGGGCTACGAAATTCTGTCCACCTCCTTCTACACAACTACAAGGACCTTAACAGCACGATTCACGTCTGACAACAAATCTGTTTTCCGTGGATTCTACGTCTCTATCACTCCAACGCTCCCGTGATAATCAAAAATTTAAAATTATTGAAAGTTTCACGTGTTGCATTAGCCTTTTTATGAAAAAAAAAAACATTTTTTCGAGATTTATAAATTTATGAAAACAAAATTACGTTTGAGTTTGATGTTAGCCAGTCGGTGTGTTAAAATGATCATATTGATATTTTTTCGACATATTTCATTCCCAAAAAGGATCAAAACTATGTGCGTTCGGGGGGAATCGAACCCCCGTCGAATGCTTGGAAGGCATCCATGCTGACCATTACACCACGAACGCTCTGAGGGGAGGAGTGCAAGAAGGGTCTTATATACAACGCAGCAGTCAAGTGCTTTGCGTGAACATGGCCCCCACTGCATTCCGTACGTACGCTCTAGTCTATGAGGATATCCTCACACTAATCTCCGTCAAACACAACCCCCGCAGCTGTCTCTTCTCTGGCGTGCTGGCTACTTTCTGCATCTCTTCTTAGAGAACACACACACACACATTAACGGTTCCACTCCAGCAGCCCGTATTGATTTTTTCACACACACACACAAGTAGAAGAAAGAAACATGTCTTGTGCCTCGATATATTTTCTACCTGGTTTTATATTTTCGACAAAAATTTCAAAATATCATAAAATTACAACAAAAAATTTTCAATTTTTTTCCAATTTTCTACCGATTTTTTGAAGTTTTCAAGAGTTTGTGCACCATTAAAACAACACTACTCTGCTCAAAAATTTATAGAACATTTTTGATGTTTTTTCCATTGTGGCAGTTTTTTTCTGTTAAGGTACCCAAAATTTCTGCAAATTACTGACGGTCTATTTGATATTCAGAAACCCTTTTGAAAACCTTGTGTTTCAAATAACCGGGAAAACTATATTTTTAACGTTTAGCTATTTCAGATATCATCTCAAAATGAAGATACTACAAAACAACAAAATTATCGAAAGGGTTGCTCCCCGGCGGGAACCGACTACAACACAACAACCATCTGCATCTCACAATCCTCCTACTAATGAGCTGTCATCATCAGAAAGAGTCCAGTTCAGTGATCGCCGCATGGAGATAGAGGTCAGTATCGCAATTGACTGGTCATGGAAAACAATGACTGAAATGTGGTCAAGATCGGAAACACCGAAAAAAATCAAAAACTGAAAAAAGATTGCAGTTCACAAGTCAGGATTGCCATAGGAGACAGAAAATATTACAGTTATAATACTGAACGCGTAGAGTTCAAGCTGCAAAAATTTCTGAATTTTTTAAAAATTTCATGGCTCTGCTTTTCTATCACCATACATGTACGGGCTGGCCGGGCCGAAATCAGAGTCTGCACCGTCCCGGTTTTCCGAAGCAAAATACAAAAAAAAAAATTTGAAGCAAAAATCGGACTTTCTTGGTCTCTTTTTTTGAAAATCACTTTTCCGACGATATTTTGATTTGAATTGAGTTTTCTTGTTCTTCTTTGATACCTTTTGAGAAAAAAATTGGAAAAAATTCTCAAAATTTTGTCAAAGTTTCCTAACCGGGCCAGGCCGAAATTTGCCATGCATGTTTATAACTGATTAGTTGCTTTTGCTTTTTTTTCATTTGTGGCGTCATTCTCTAGTCTTCAAACCATAGAGCGAAAATTTAAAATCACAAAGTTATACAGTGAGAACAATGAAACCCGGGTAACAAAAAAATTTCAGATGACACCGCAAACTGTCCAGAAAGCCACCATCAAGAATCAACGTGACGATATTCATGCTCCGCATAACGAATCTGAAGATGTTCAAGGCCTGCAAGACAATAACGTCTCACAAAAACATCTGTCGAATTTCGAGACTGAGACAGAGCCAACGACTATCCAAAAAAAGATGATTGAAACTCGACCAGAAGACGTTCACGATCTTCTCAGCAACGACGCTTCTGCAGAAGACAATTTGGATGCGGTTCTAAGATTTATCGGAGTAGAACTTTCCACACTTCCCACTTTGGAGTCCATCGCCTTCTTTCACCCGGAACGGATCATTTGTGGTACTACGGAGGAAGACGACGAAGACACTACAGACAAAAGGACACTGAAGAAGAAAATGAAACAAATTCATAGTTCAATCGAACGTAACGTCAATTTGGAATTGTGCGAATACGAACCAAACATCTTCTTGGACACCCGTTTTGACCCCTACCGACTGGACGTGATACCTGACAAAGCTGTGGAAAAGGAGAAGGACTCTCCCTCTTCAAAACAAAACGGTGAGAGTTTTTTAAAGGGGTTCCTTTAATGTTTATTTCTAAATGTCGTACTTGTAAACTTAAGGCTGGATCTGGAAAATTGAAAATTGTCGTTTCAGCCCGGCATATTGTCAGTATACTATATATTAAAATCAGAACATTTGAAAGTTCAAAAACCCCGAAATAAAAAAAAAATGAGAATCTCACTTATTATCCCAGTATGATTATTTCATAGACATAAAATTCGACATGAACACATTTTTTTCAGCAACAGAAGAGACCTCGAGGAGACCCAATCCTACCACTCCCATCTGCACACCGAGAGAGAAAAAACCCCGTCTCACTCATCCAAAGCCAGAAGATACACTCGTCGTGACAAAACCAAAAGCCAAATCGATCAATGCAAAGCTGTCACAAAAACTATCTCGGAGATTCAACCTCACCGCTGTCCGAGCAGCGATGGCAAAAGAAGTTCCCAAAAACCAATGCGTCAACACCGCCGAGTTGGCTCAACGGATAAAACAAGACCTAAAGGATCAAAAAATTTCGCAGGATGTATTTGCGGAGAAAATCCTAAGACGTAGTCAAGGCACCTTCTCCAATCTTCTCCACAATCCAAAGCCGTGGGATGCGCTCATGGCTGGGCAAGAGGTCTTCAGGTTGATGTTAAACTGGCTCAGTTTAGACGAAAAGACTAAAGTTGACCTCTGTTCCCTGTCCAACGAAAATGCAGCATGGGTCACTGGCGTTAAGGGAAATTCGAAAAAAGCGAGGTGAGTTAGGCACTGCAATGGATTTTTCAAATACGTGTTTATCCATAACTTTTGATGCCTTTCGATTCCCAATGGCAATCTTTACTAATAACATTTGAAAACTTCCGTATGTTTGTCTGTGTGTGCCACTCTGTAACTCAACTCCTACTGAACCGATTTTCATGAATCTTGGACCAGAAGACTGGAACTGGGGCTAACTCGATGCCCGTGTGTTTAGATTTTTGATATCTCAATAATGGACCAAGTTACAGCTGTTTTCCCACTTTTCCAGTACTAATTTTGGGAAGTTTCGGAACGCCAAATGTGTAGCGCACCTTTTCTCATACTCAAAGTTGACCAATTTTTTTGAAATTTACACAGTTTATTCCTGAATATCTGGGGATGATGCCCGTCTATTTCGATTTTTGATTCATTAAAAAATTAGGTCACGAGGGCGTAAAAACTCTCATTTTTAGGCTCGATCAGTAGAGTCAGTTTTGAGAAGAGAGAGTGACAGGTTCACGGAAATAGTTTTTCACGTTTTCGACTTTTTCGAAAATTCTCATTCAGCAAAGTTTCACAGCGGAATTCTGGAAAAAAAAAATTCTGGGGCTCCAGACTCCATTTGGAAGGGCCGGAGGACCTGACAGAGGAGCCGCAGGCTCCAGACTTTAGTTGGAAGGGCCGGAGGCCCTGACAGAAAAGCCGCAGGCTCCAGACTTTAG
Organism: Caenorhabditis sp. 40 LS-2015; assembly: GCA_900536305.3. NCBI lineage: Eukaryota > Metazoa > Nematoda > Chromadorea > Rhabditida > Rhabditidae > Caenorhabditis > Caenorhabditis tribulationis. The sequence goes on from LR544577.1 coordinate 56,657, forward strand.
TTGGAAGGGCCGGAGGCCCTGACACAAAAGCCGCAGGCTCCAGACTTTAGTTGGAAGGGCCGGAGGCCCTGACAGAAAAGCCGCAGGCTCCAGACTTTAGTTAGAAGGGCCGGAGTCCCTGATAACGGAGCCGCAGGCTCCACACTCCAGTTGGAAGGGCCGGAGGCCCTGACAGAGGAACCGCAGGCTCCAGAACGGGCCGTAAGCGAAAGCCAGGTGGTGGAGCCCCGCGTTAGCGGGGCGTAAACCGACTGGTATCAGTACATTCTCAACTGAAAAATGAATTAAATGTGAAACTGTTTTAACCGTTCTATACGAAGGCTCAAATTTCATGACGAGGTCATTTTTCATGAAGATCGCTCCAACATAAGGAGTTATGTGTTATCAAAGACGCCAGATACCCCCCGGGAAAAAAGTGCCTCCAAAATTTTACGCCATATAAAGTTTCGAATCATGTCAGATGATTGTGAATCATTTTTTCAAATGCTCAAAATTCACCATTTTGAATCAAAACCAAACTTTGCTTATGTTTCAGCAGTTCCGTCATCAGAGCTGTTGTGTTGCTCAATTGACTCGAAATGTTGAAACTCTCCAGATGAGAATGTTGGGCTCTACTTGGATATTTTGGTCCTTAAATAATATTTTGGTCCTTAAATAATATTTTGGTCCTTAAATAATATTTTGGTCCTTAAATAATATTTTGGTCCTTAAATAATATTTTGGTCCTTAAATAATATTTTGGTTCTTAACCAAATTTTAGGACCTTAAACGGTAACACTATCACTCTCATCAAAGATAGATTTAACAACTATCTGAGAAGCGAGAAAGTCCCAAAGTGCTGGGAATCATCAAAAACCACACTAATCTACAAGAAAGGCGACCGAGAAAGTCTGGAAAACTACCGCCTGTCCTTCCGGTTCTCTACAAAGTGTTCACCATATAGACTTCCATAAGGCGTTCGATAGTGTGGAGCCAAGATCAATCTGGAATTGCCTCGAAACACAAGGCGGAGGCAAGGCATACATTGCGTTGCTGAAAGAGTGCTATACCGGTTGCACAACCACTTTCACTCCATCCCACAAGCAAGTAGAAGTACCTGTCACAAGAGGAGTCCGCCGAGGAGACCCCATATCACCCAATTTGTTCTCTTTCTCTTGCCTGGAACATGTCTTCAGTCAGATGTCCTGGAAGGAACTGAAAGGACACGAGGACGATCACGTCACGGCCCCGAGAATAAGAGTGAACGGCAAAAATTTGACTCATTTGAGATTGGATGATATCGTCCTGGTCGCCAGCGACCCAAGAGCAGCAAGCCAAATGATTCAAGAACTGGTGGAAACATGCGAAACAGTAGGCCTACAAATCAATTCAAGCAAGACCAAAGTCTTGAAGATCCGCTTACACTCCGGTATGTGTAAAACAAGGCAATTCGACATCCAATATTGAAGAAGTTGATGAATATGTCTATATCGGAAGGCTGCTCAATGCAAGAAATGAGAAAACCAGAACTGTCGTTATGAAGATGACGACAGCTCTGTTGCCAGACACAGACCTTCCTAGTCTAGGAATTTCTTCAATTGAGGATGTGGAAGACACAAACAGCGATGATGATCAAGTCCAGGATACTAAACATGATTATACTGATACTTCAAACGCTCGGAAAAGAACGAATCCTAAATCTCTTCAATATTCGCCTTCTCCCAAGCCGCGAGGTAGCAGACGGACGGTAGGGAAAGCTTCAGCAGCTGCTGGACGTAGATCATCAGCTACAGGAAGTTCTGGCCGTGCAAGAGCACGAAGCTCTTCGTCTGCTGCTCAATCCTCTGGATCGAGACGTGGACCATCCGTCGCAGTAAGAGCGGCCCCAGGCCGTTCAAGCGGAAGAACCCCATCAACTGCTGTTCGATCGCCTGGGCATTGGCCACAGGAGCTGGAAGCCGGGCCAGAGGAAGAGGATCGTCAACTTCCATTCGATCTTCGGCTGCTGGACGTGAAGCATCGGCCGCAACAGCTGCAAGGCGTGCGAAAGAAAGAGGACGCACTAATTGAAAACGTATACCAGTGAAATAATAAAATTTGGCCAAGGTGCTAAAATTTGGTCAAGGACCAAAAAATTACTTAAGGACCAAAATATTATTTAAGGACCAAAAAATTATTTAAGGACCAAAATATTATTTAAGGACCAAAATATTATTTAAGGACCAAAATATTATTTAAGGACCAAAATATCCAAGTAGAGCCGAATGTTGACATATTAAATAATTTCACTTTTTCAGCACAACCAAAACGCCGAAACTGCGCTTCACTTTCAACGATCACCAGAAGACCGTCCTTAAAGACTCCTTTGCCTGCGATCCAAAACCATCCCACACCGTGATTTTAAGACTTGCCAAACAACTGAAATTGGAATTCCGTACAGTCAAGAACTTCTTTCTCAACAGTAGAAGAATAGCCAAAATGAACCGTCTCATCCGTGAAAAAGAAGAAGAAGAAGAAGAAGATATCGATACTGATGAAGTGGATTCTAAATGCGATGACAACTGATCGATAAATTGATTAATCTTCCTTTAACTTTAAAGTAATCATTCATTCATTTTTGCTGTTGGGTGGTCGGAGAATAACAAAGGATTCTTGAATCTTAGAACAGAAAATGGTCGAGAAATAGCAGAAGTCCACGGGCCTGTGAACACAAATGGTTCAAAAATCAACAGAAATTCCTGGATCTCTGTATCAAAAATATAATTTTTTTTTGTTAAATTTTCATACCCTCCATTTTCTGCAGATTAGAATCATAGATCAGAAGATCAATCATCTTTCCCAAAACTGGTTATCTCTCGAAATATAGTTGGTAATATATATTTTTTATCAGTGCGACCCTTATTCTTTTTTTCTGTCACTGTCTTCTTTGATTAAGTTATCAGACTGAAAAATAGCGACGAAGGACGGGAGAGAAAAGTGTCATTGGTTTGATGAATGAGGGGACATCGGGTGATCGTATTTTAGGGAACACGATTCTCTTGCGATTTGATTTCTGGGAAACTGGATTTTCTGATGCAATCGGATGTTGTTCTAATTTAACAAATTTTATTGTAGTTCAAAACCTTTGATTTGATATAAGATAAAATGATGCAGGAGAACACAGGCTGAAAATGTGGTGAACAAAACATTTGGCAGCTACAATTTGATTTTATTTTTCTCGCGCCGCACTCTAATTTTTCAGGTTTCCGGAATAGTCTTTTCAGTTTCACACTTCCTTCTCGAATGCCAGTGATATGAGCAAGCAAATGTTGCTTTTGCAGATATTGCAAAACTGTCAATGATGAAATGCTGAAACGAAATCAAGACAGTCCCCGCTTACACCACAGTGCCATGAAAATCTCATATTTCAAAGTGCAGTAAGAAAAGAGAAGGATCTTTTGATCTGAAGAGTGGGAACTGTTCAAATTGCGAATGAAGATGCGCTCAATTTGGGTCCAAACTTTCAGAAAAATTTGTGAGCTTCTGATGACTGACGGGGAGATTATCATTCTTTCCTTGTTTTCAGTATGTCAATGCGTACTATTGAGCAAATATTCAGAAAATTCTCAAAGGTCCTCTATACAATTGTTGCTGTTCAGTTTTCCATAGGAGTTCATAGGGCCATAATCCTCTTTTCCTATTTTTTTACTTCATCTTGGTACCTGTCAGACTGTAAATGACAAGCTGTTGTGTCATAGAAAATTACGAATCTTTTACTATCCAAGCGCCTAGGGTGTTCCTCGTGCCAGGTACTATCACAACAGAAGATGAAAATAGTGACGTAGTTGGACTACTGTAGACCATTGAAGTGCTATGACTTTCATTTAAAAATTGAGATTCTATGTCAAATTCTTCATTTAAGGTCATCTTCATAGCTGTCCATCCGCCTTATCATTTTCTTCTCTCATTTGTCTTGATAACGTTTGCTGCCTCCACGTGCTGCCTTCTTTTTTGTTTTCAACGAATCAACCTGTCGCTCACCGACCCTCGGAATTTCATCAGCGCTATATTTTCATAAAACAAGATGATGATTTGACCACTTTATCATCAATTCTGCGCACACGGAACGTTTCGGCGGGTTGTAAAAGCGTAGTTTCAATGGTGGCAACTAGTAAATAATGACCGGGAGAAAGAGTACGAGGTTGTGAGTTATGGCAAGAACACAAATTTGAAAATGGCATGATGAGTATTGTGATGTGATGCAAAGATACATAAACCGATGGGGAAGTTGAAAGTAGAAACAGAAAACTGCTGGTGGTTTCTCGAGCGATGTGTGTTTGGATACGTTCACAGATTCGATATTTGTCTATAAGGTTATATAATAGTTAGTTGGTGTTGGTTTTAATAAGAACCTGTTCCCATTTCGAAACTCTTATCCTTGACCAACGATCACAATGCTCGCCATTTTTTCGAAGTGATAAGTTCAACACTGATTATTTGTTCATTAACCTCGTGAAGTAAACAGATAGATTTTATCTGGAGGAAAAGTGCAAAAATCAAACAGATATCTTTTTTCGCACCACAAGGCCACATTGCAAATAAATACATATTTAATTTTGCGTCATCTGGTTTCTGTTTGCAATTGTTTGATAAAGAGATTGCAAAGTTTCACCTTTTTTCTGCTCTTTTCATAACAGTTCCTACTATCTTTGTCTTCAACCTTCAGACTTATTCGAGTGCTGGTAGTCCCTTTTCCCTCCCTGTCTTCATATCCAATGTTCTGTTTTCACGATTTTTCATTATCTCGTATCTGTTTCAGATCGCAATCTCACCGTCTCACTTTCTATTGTTCTTTCTTCTTCGCTCTCTTCTTATCGTCTCGCAAAAAACAGATAGAGAAAATGGGCGGAGTCTTGAGGGAGTGTGATTTTAACCATTTTTCTAGAATAAAAGAATAAAAATTTTTCATTTTTCATAAACCAATCATTTGATCGTTTTTCGGTAATTTTTTTTCTTCGATTCACGGGTATTTTGAAATTCCTTTTTTCAAACACTTCCTCAATAGTTTTGTTGTTGATGAGTGATTTTACAGACAAGCACACTATGAGCGATACAAACGGAAAGTCTTCTGATGCTAACATGGAGAATGACTACTTGTACCATTTTGGATTTGGCGCGGAGGATAAAGCGATGATCAAAGCGTTTGCAGATACCAAGGTTGGTTCTTTCGTGGCTGAAACATGTAACTTTGTGAACATTAGAAATATGTATAATGTTTCGATGCTTCTTGCTTTTCAAAAATATTGACCGATATTCACTTCTGACTTCTTTCTGTAACGTCAACTGGATAAGATGTTCAGCACTCAGTTTACTCATAAAATTGGTTTCATTCCGTGAAACCAAAGAACATTTCTGATTTTTGCAAGTCTGTAGCTTATTGTATCATGAAACTGACAGCAGATTTCAAAATCATGAAAAAAAGACACACATCAAACTTTTTTCCAGTTCGTGTGCATTGGCGGATCTCCTGGCCGTTTCAAGCTATATGCTGAATGGTTCTCCAAAGAAACCAAGTTGGAAGTCTCGCAAAATCTTTCCTGTTCGGATCGTTTTGTGATCTACAAAACCGGACCAGTTTGCTGGATCAACCATGGGATGGGAACACCTTCGCTGAGCATTATGCTCTCCGAGACTTTCAAACTGATGCGTCACGCAGGTGTTGAAAAACCAACATTTATCCGTCTTGGAACATCTGGTGGTGTTGGTGTTCCACCTGGAACCGTCGTAGTTTCTACTGGTGCCGTCAACGCCGAGTTGGGAGATACTTATGTGCAAATCATTGCGGGAAAACGAGTTGAGCGACAAACTCATTTGGATAGCAATCTTCGTGAGGCACTCTGCAAAATCGGCCAAGAGCTAGGCATGCCTATGGAAACCGGAAAGACGATGTGCGCCGATGACTTTTATGAAGGTCAGATGCGATTGGATGGATACTTCTGTGAATATAAGGAGGCTGATAAATTCGAGTTCTTGAGAAAGTTGAGCGCGTTGGGAGTGCGCAACATTGAGATGGAATCGACTTGCTTCTCCAGCTTCACGCTCCGTGCAGGTTTTCCGGCTGCCATAGTTTGTGTCACACTTCTGAATCGCATGAATGGAGATAAGGTAATTTTAAAAATTCTCAAAGTAGTTGAAGGAAAGATCTCTAAACAAATATAGTAGGGTCCTGGCAATTTTGAGGCAAATATTAAATTTCTGGAGAAACATCTGAAAAACTCAGAAAGTAACCAACTTAACAGTTGTTTACCGAATACCTCAAGTCTTTTTTTTTCAGGTTCAAATAGAAGAGGCTCAGTATATTGAGTACGAAAAGCGCCCATACAATGTTGTATCTGCCTACATTCGCAAGCAAATCGGACTCTGAAAGTGATGAGATTATCATGTATTACTGAAAATATCATAATAGGTTTTCTTTCCTTTGTTTTCACAATCCATGCAACTATTCTGTATTTTCTTCGATTATTAATATATAAAAATGTTTACAGTAAAACAATTACAATAAACCTAGTTTTTCTTCTACATAGCACTGTCATTAATAAACGTGTAAAGCTTTCTGAAAGAAGTGGTAAATATCGGATAGCTTTTGGGAGAAGAAAAATTCGATGGAAACTTGTGATACTGTATGAATTATAATAGCTGGGAGTAATGCTAGAATGAGGAATGAGAAAACACTTGATGAGTTTCCAATCTGATGAGCTGGATGAGTTTTGCGTTTCAATCAAACGTTGGTTTTGAGAAGACAGAATGAAAAGGAGGAAATTTACGATTGCAGTTGCTGGCTTATCTCGAAAGCCACAATGCCAATATTGAGGATGAAGAAGACTAAAACCAATAGGAAGGTTGGTTGGATGTAAGTGTTATCCAGGATTGATCCGAATTCGTGGTATGTTCTTCTTTTTCAAAGTTACTCAGTCTAAGTAACGTTCCATTTATTCCGTTTTCTTTTTTCTCAGTTCTGCAGAAGCAGCTTGGATGCCCACAGAACATGAGTAGAGTTTGGATTCTAAACTTTGAAATTACCATCAAGTTCTATATCGATGAGCTTTTTCAACTCCGACGCACTCTCATCTGAACCGGTTTCATCACTGGACGCGGTGAACGTTTCGTTCTCCATCACCTCCTTCACTGTTTGGAATTTTTCGCCTTCTTCCATTGGTCTTTGACAAAATTTTCACAGTTCTCTTAAATGAGAGAAATGTTCATTCTTTCCGATTTCTGCCTAGAACTTAATGAATTCAGTTTTCAAGATGTGTTGCATTGTGACATCGCTCATCTCTTCTCTTTTCGACATTTTTCCCCTCAGACGTTCATCACTGTATCCATTTTATGTAGCTTCCAACAGCTTTTTATTTATCATCAACTGTTTCCTCGTCTCCTGACACCTTTCAACCTTTTTCACTTTTCGTGTCTCCATCACCTCATCTCCCAAGTAAGTTTAGAGCTTTTGAATCATCTCTTTGTTCTCCTTTAGATCTTCAACATGACTTGCTTCCAGTTAAAGTCATTAGATTTCTCATGGAAATGGCTCGTTATTTTCTCTCCATCACTCATTTTGACATCCTTCTGGAAAGAACACCTGAAAATCTCTCAAAAAGGAAGAAGTTCGTGATCATCTCAATAAAAAACCGCATATCAGACTGTGTTTCCATAAGAGGGTGTGTATAAAAATCATACCAAAAGAAAAGGTCTCCAGAATTTTTTTTTTCTCAATTACCTTAAAATGGAGGGGGGGGGGGGGGGAAAGAAACCGGGAAAAGGAAATGGAGAAAGAAGGGGCATCCCTCGCAAGATAATTATTGAGAATGGAGAAGAAGACGAATGCTATTTGCCAAAGTGAGACGTTTTCGTTCCCCCCTTCTATCTTCTTTTCCGAATCGGGTCCCTGCGTCTTTTTATTGTAAGCAAAGACCACATTGAATCGAGAAACGGCTCCGCCGCTGCAGTCCTTCGACGACAACAGGAGAACTACACATCTGAGAAGACATGAGGAAAGGAGACCCGGACGCTTTTTTTGGAGCAAAGAGTTTGAGCAGACGTCTACCCCTCCAATGGGACGTTTCCCTGTTTTGTCATTTGTGCCGTTTCTGTGCCGAAGCACGGGACCTTTTATTTTCTTAAAGTACAACTAAGCAAACTCCGATCGCGCGAATAAGATCTTACTTAAGATGAAAAAGAACATGATGCGCCAAAGAATTATGTTTTCGTCATCATCTTGCAGTGCACGTCGTTTTCTTTACAGTCAGTTTTATTGCTTTGCGATCTCACTCCTTCTTCCGTTTTCTGGACTCAGCAAATTGAAGAAAAAAGAGTGCCGATTGAGTGGGATGGAAAGCGAGGTTCACCAAGAACTGCCATTTATCTTCACACGGACATTTTTCTCTTTCTCTGCTCTCTCTCTCTCTCTTTCTTTTCTTTTTCATTCTTCGCTCCACTAGAATGTCCTTTCTTTCTTCTGCTTTAAATACGAAAAAAAGAGCAACAAGAAAAAGAGACGTGTCATTTGTCGGAAAAGATAGATCTCCGTTTCGAATGGAATACCTCTCACTGTTCTTTTCTCTACTATCAAAACGTTTTTTCTGTTCCTTTTCATTGTTGAATACATCCATATTCAATTTTGCCACGACTCTCTTTTTTTCCTTTATCACCTCTCGTGTCCTGCGTCTCTTTTAGTTTCCACCAGTTTCATTTGGTTTTTGAGACTGTTCAATACAGTTTATCATTGAGTTTAGCAAAATATATTTTTACAAAGCAAATATTTTGACTTGTTGAAGTTCTCTCAAGTAGGTAGATGCCAAGTAATTCAAACTCGTTCTAATCACCTTCACTTGTGGAAAATAGACTTTTTAAATTGTATTTTCTCTAAAACTGGATAGTTTTCATATGATCTACTCCTTCAAAGCTCTCAAAAAACATTGACAATCACTTTTTCAGGATCCCTAAAAAATCTGTGTGATGCCACCAGTTCCCCATTATTGGGGAAAATTATCTTCTCGAGAGAAGTTTGCTGAAGTCAAGCTTCTCAAAGATTCTCAATCGTTGACAAGTAAATCATTCACCTGTGGCAATGTTCGGTGGTTAGTTTGTTGAATTATTCTGAGACTAGACATTTTGAAATGACTTCCGATGAAAATAAACGCAAAACATATTCTGTGACTCTGGGATTTCGGTGTTCTGAGACCTTCAAATTTTTAGATCTTGAAATTCTCATGTCCTGAAATTGCATACCATGTCACACCTTTTCAGGATGTTCGGTGTTCACAATCGTGGAAACCAGCTGTTGCTGTTCTTACGTTGCCTCAAAGCACACACACCCAAGGACTGGTCGATTACCGCCGATGTAGAATACTGTTCTTTGAAAAATAACGAGACAGTGGGAAATATCCAGAAGGCAATGAAGTCATTTGACAAGAGAGAAATGGAATTCGATTTACTGTTTGACGAGAATGCTATTTCGGATGAGCTTTTGGACAAATCCATTCTGGATATACAACTGTCTCTTCGAGTAAACGAATCAACTGAAGTCAAGTTTGATTCACATCAGTTCGACAACGAAGACCTAGCAGATGTTGTTTTGAAAGTGAACAATCGAGAATTCTGCATTACCAAAATGGTAACATTTAAAAAGACAATTCTCTAAGATAACGGTTCCTATTACAGCTACTGGAAATGCACTCTGACTTCTTCAAAGCAATGTTCTCTCGCCAGAACGACGGGTTCAAGGAAGCAAAGCAAAAAGAAATATCACTCGATGATAATGAGTATGATGTTCAAAACTTTCTCGAACTTGTGACCAGTATGAGTGAGCTCACCGGTGGGATTTTGTATTCTCTTTCTTTGAAGTATGATGTTTTTTTCAGACGATACAGTAGAAGGACTTCTAGAGCTTGCTGAGAAATGGCAAGCACCCCGTGTTCTCAATATTTGTGAACACTGGCTCATAAAGTTTTCTGAGAAAACGATCAGCGATTTATTCTGCATCAGTCTCAGATACAACATCAGAAAATTGGAGGTTTGTTCATTTTTTTCAATGAAAGTTCAGAATCAGTACTATTTCGATTTGAGACTACCAGCTGACAGTGAAACTTTCTCTGTGATAATTTTTCAAAAACAAAAAAAAATAACAATGAATGTATCCGGGCGTTTGTTACGCACTCGGTTTTCGAAATTCTCACAAATTTGAACTTCGGCCTTTGAAACGATTGGGAATCAGTGTGTGTTTTCGAGAAAATTTCTCCGAATGTTCCTGAAAGTATATTTTTAAAAAAACATTTCTCGAGACGATTCTCGAGACGCTGAAATTTTCGAGACTCTGAAACTAAGCCTCGCTCACCTGTGCACCAAAACATTTTCGCCAAGGCTCCTGTGAAATTTCTACTACTCCGTTTCTAAAGAACGTACCGAGGAAGTCAATGAATGAAAAATGATGAAATTTCATCCAGTTTCAATTTCAGATGGAAGTCATGTGGAGAGCCAATACGAAGGACAAAGTTATGGCACTCATGGCTGCGAATGTGGACATTCCTGAGGAAAAACGCCGACAGCTCGATAAGCAAATGCAGAAAATAAATGATGCGGAGACTGCACGCGGAAGGGAAGAAGCTGCACGCCGAACCCAAAGAGAGCAAAACGAAAGAATGAACAACGTGGAGTTGAATGAACGCTCGCCCTACGAGTTTCTCAGATCGCCACCGCCAAGAAGAATTCGATTCAATCATGATGAACCGGATATGATAGACCCACGGGCTCCCCGGCCGCTACCAAATCCGATTGCAGAGTTGAATGAACGCTCGCCCTACGAGTTTCTCAGATCGCCACCGCCAAGAAGAATTCGATTCAATCATGATGAACCGGATATGATAGACCCACGGGCTCCCCGGCCGCTACCAAATCCGATTGCAGAGCTGAACATCATGGCTGACCCATTTAATGCAGCCATTCAGAGGAACAACATGATAGCTGCTCCGGCGCCTGCGTGGATCAACCAGGTTGCTGCTTGGAACAATGGAATGCAAGTGCGCAATCTGGTACCAGACCAGAATCCGATGCTCGAACAGAACCCTAGAATTGCTTGGAACCCGGTGCCGGATCGAGGACGTCGTCTGAATGCTGCGCCACAACCAAACCGAATGCTTCCTCCAGCCCACAATGAGATGCCACAATTCCAGCAAGGATACCAAATGCCGCTTCGAATGAACATGATGATTGCTCCGAGACAAAATGGAAACCAAATCGGCGTACCAAATCAAGAAGGCTTATTACAAAATTGGAATCAATTCTAATAGTTTTATTCTTTGCTTTTCTGTACTTCATATAATCTAAGCTTTGATAAATTTCAATGGAGAGATTTCGGGGCTTTTACACACACGGTGCGACTCGGAGCGGCTTGTCGGCGGTTTCGGCTCCATTGTCGACATACGGTGACCACATATTATCAAACAATCAAACCAAGGGAATGATTTATGAGAAACTTATTATCAAACCTCCCCGGAACGCCTACACCTGTGAATATTCTTCAAAAAAAGCAAATAGCTGTATGAGTGCGAAGTTGAAATATGTTTTACAGAATACTTTGTTGTGTTCGAATCAAATTGAGCACAGTTAAAGGTTAATAAACAAAGAGGCCAAAAATTGAAGCTTTCGAAAGTTTTAGAAGCTGGTTGGAGGAGGATTCAGGAAAATTTTTTTTGGTTTTGAAAAAGAATATTCAAGTGTGAAGTGACTCTCTCAATGTTATTTGAACTGTTTGGAGTATAAATTTTGAATAAAAAACCTAACAAATTAAACTATCTTTCCTGACATTTTAAGGTTTCGAAAACAGTGAAAAAAAGAGTAGCGTTAGTGAATCGAAGGAATAATTTGATGGAAGGGATAGGGAATATGAAAGAGAGAAAAAAAATGTTGCATATAAGAAGAAATTCAATCGTAATCAAATTCAAGTTCAAATAGGGGTCGAAGAACAACGCGCTGGTGGATTCCTGTTTAGAATAGCCTGGCTCTTTTCGGCTGAAAAAGAAAATCTTGATTTTCAGTGGATTGTTTAAAAAAAACCTACAATTTCACCGCGGGGTGCAATACTTGTTCTCTTCCGTTTCGGGGCACTTGCTCCGCTCGATGATGGCTGAGGGTTCGTATCTGAAACGTTCGCTGTTATAGAGTTCTGAAAGAAAATTGGACTGACCCTGAATGGAAGACAACGGGAGATGTTGAACAACGCGCACGCTCGAAGAAGAAGATGCAAAAGAAGCAATTGTGGGTGGGGTAGATGGGAGAGAGTCTGAATATAAAGACATGTTAAAACTACCTGAAATATAGACTTACCTTGAGCAATTAAGACAGGTGGCATAGAGGAAGAAGCTGTTTGCAAAGAGGTCTCGTTTAGTGAAATAGCGGTGGCCAAAGTGTCCATTTCCTCTGAGAGTTCACAGACTGTAAGACATATCAGTATGCAGTTATTCTGCAAAAGGAAGAAAACGTACACTTTCTCAGCCGAGTTTCTAGCTCTGTGGCCCAGCGAGCCAATGTTTCATTTTCTTCCTTCTGCTCGTCCAATTTTCTTTGTTGTTGATCGATTTGCTCGTGTTTGTTTCTATTATCATTGAGAAGTTCAATGACTTCATCAAGAAGTTCATAGTTCTTTCTTTTTTCTTCTTCCACAGTTTCCGAGGATTTCACAACTCTAAGTTTCAGTTGTTTTCTTTCATCGTCCAAATTATCAAACGCCGTTATATAGTCGTCGATTTCCTTTTTAAATTGCTCGACTAGTCGACTTTTTTTTCCGATTTCTTCCTTTTTGACGACAACGTCGGCTTTGAGTTTTTCATTATCGTTGTTGAGCCGGTGCAGGTCTTCCTTCATACTTTCAACCAGAACGTTGAGATTTTCGTTATATTTATTGACTGCTGCGAGCTCCTGGACCACAGTTTCTTTTTCATTTCTGAGTCGACTGCAGTCATCTATCAGATTGTTGACTGCGGCTTTGAGACTTGTGTTATGCCGTAACAGTTTTGAAATTGTTCGTCTTTCTTCATCAGTTGACGTTTCCATAATTTCTTGATCTGCGTGAAGAGCAGGATTGAGATCTGAAAAGATGGCAGAATTTTATTTTAACTACCCCAAAATTTCACTGACAATCGTCCAACTTGACAAACTTTTGAGCGGTACTGTATCTTTGTTCATTATGAATAACCAGTATCAGAAATCTAAAAGTACAACGAAAAAGGGATCAAGAATTGTTCATGCAAAAAAAAGCCCTCCTCATATTAGGTACATCACTTGCGGGATTGTCCTACTACCCTTTATTTCTATTCTACTTACCATGTCCCCACTTGCCTTTCTGTCCAATCAAACTGTTTTCCCGATGAATAAAGATAATCAATCAAAAAAAAAAACCGCTTTAGTTCCGTGGAGCGCGGGCGCATTTTTCCCATTTGCCTAATAAAAGTGATCTTATCAGTGTAAAGTTCAATAGAGGAACAACGTTTTTTGATTGTGATGAATGTGCCCAGGAGTTGTTTGTCCAACATAGCCTACTCTCTGCTTGTTCCTTAGATCTGACCCTAACACAACAACTCTTTGAACCTACCTCCGTTCTGAGCATTCGCGCCTTTTTGCAATTCTTTGTTCAACACTGTCAGGGCGGCGATTCCTCCGGCAAGAAATGCACTTTCCGTCAGTTTTGCAACTGCAAAAAGTTATTCCTGTCATTATCAAATTAGTAAATCTTGACTCACGAAATTTGGCCAGATGTTCAACGTCGACCGGAGAAACGTGATTGGCATTCTGGGTGGTCTCCATTTCAGTCAGTTTTGTAGGGAGTGTGAGGATTTCGTCTGCAAGGATTTTACAGGTGGGACGGAATGTGAAAGAATTTTGGAAAAAAGTTGAAGAGAACGTTTCGATACTACCGAAAACATATGGTGCAGAGATGCGCGGACAGCGAAAAATTTTTTTACGGACAACGGACAGCGGACAACGGACACTTTTTTTTCTGTCCGGACAACGGACCACGGACAACGGACACGGACTGTCCGCGCATCTCTGATATGGTGTACAAAATGCTTAATAGAGAAGAACCGGTCAGGAATGATTCAGAAGGAAGTAACTTGAAAACTGTGAAATTTCCAATATCTCTTATATTTCTAGAAGGTGCAGTTTGGAAATCTTACTACTTTGAAGTATACTCAATTCGACTTTCAAAAATTGTGACGAAGAATCTCAAAGATTAAGAAAATTCAGTTGCCAAGGTTTTTGAAATTCGATTTCTTTGGCACTCATAAAAATGGGAATTCTGAAATTTGAGAATCTCACAAATGTTTCTCAGTTCAAAAAGTGCTTTGCACTGTATTTAGCTACCATTGCAAGTACCATACTTGTAAACAATACATGAAAGTTATAACATCACCTAGCAATAGAGAAGGGTATTTCCCATCAGCTAGCCACCAATAAAGGTAGCGTGAGAGTGAGGAATAATGAATGGTCCAACAATGTGATGCATCACGTGTGGGCGGAGCTTCTACACAGTGTCGATGGATACAAGATGGTCCCTCCCACAACCTAGTTCCACACCTTCTATTAAAAACCCTTTCGGCCGAATCGCGAGTTAAGAAAGCTCCAGTTTCTATATGCTGTGATAAGAACAATAAACTACCAGCAAGTTTATAGTGTTCTACAACAATCTAACTGACATTGAGTATTATCAAAATAGTAGAACGGAAGAGAAGGAAGAAACGGTAATTATTACATATTGTGTGAATGAATAAGAGAACTTTGTACACCGGATTGTCGTTAGACATAGTTTGAGGGGGAAAATTAGGAACAAAATAAACATGGGAAACAATTGACACGTGGCAAAGTCTGAAAATCACAACCGACGGCAAAACTACGGGGATGGGGAGAGGGAGAGAGAATGTTAGAAGATTAGTAGGTATTTCAAACTAGATATCACATGTGATTTGAACTAAATGTATTGATGAATATTTTGAGGTACATGTTTTGGTTATTGCGCGGGATCGGAAGTACTGTGAACGTAGCAGATCACAGGAAGCCAGAAGCGTTATGATGATGCTCATCTTCGGTCTCCTCTGTTTCAATGGTTTGAGCATCAAAGTCGCAGACTCTTAAATTATGAAAATCATGAGATCTCAATTTTAGAAACAGTGATTACCTCTCAGTTTGATCGAAGAGTGAGTAGTGAACTTCGTATTTAGAGAGCTTCTCGTTCATCAATACCATTGGTTTGAATCTAAAATGTTTTTTTTTAAACTGTAGCTCAACTAGAACTCACTTATATCCCCATAAAATTTCATCAGGAAGGAAAGACGTTCTTGCTTGGAAAGTCATTCCAGTTGCCTCCACAATACCTTCGACAGTCATAATCAGTTCGAAATCAGCTTTCTGAAAAATTGAAACTCAGAAATCACAAGTTGTTCTGTTTCAAGCAAACCGCAATGTTGTCACGGGACATTCCGTACAGCGGACTGTCTTCGTTGATGACGTGGCGGACAATGATGGGCCATAGTAGTAGAACACGATCCCATCCGCTGTCATAACCGACGTTCATATCTTTAACTCCGATAAGTTCTCGATCACCGCGCTGAAAATCTGTGTTCTTGTTGTATCAAAGTATCCAGCCAACAGGACGGTACATTTGGTCAGTTGGAGTTGAAAATGCTCTGTTACAGATACGCTACGTTCTAAAACTAAAGTAGAAATGTGGATGAGTATTGATATTTGAGAAACCAAGCAAGTCCAGTTTTGATGCCAAACTTACGCTGTTGATTCTGGAGCAAGCCATGTAAAGCCTGACGTGAGATTCTGCCAAGAATAATTTCTCCTGGATGTCAGCAAGTCTAATCATGAGGGTTGGCCGTTTGTCATGCTCATCTAGAGGACCGATAACTGCCATCCGAGAAAACCGCATTTCCTGGAAACACAACCGTTTAAAATGTATTTCTTTCTTTAGTTTTCAATTACGAAAGCTCACTTGCTTCCATCGATTTCTAGATTTTTGCATACCTGTCTTCTCTTCTTCGGTCGCAATATTTTTGCAATGACGATTCCAGTTAGTATAGTTTGCAGGAACACGCCAACAACACACTGTACCGAGAGAGTAAGATAGGCAGGCGGGCAAAGATCCGTCATGTACCGTAAACCATATCCGATTGTGTGCTGAGATTCCATACTGAAATGAGGTGAAGTCTTAAATGTTTGCTTTATTTTTTCTATGATTTGAAACATGAAACTATACATAGTATGAAATTTGCATAAAATTCAGCAGTCTTCTACTGACTCTCGTTTTGGCCGTACTCCTCAAAATATTCGTTTCCTCCCTAGCCTCTATTTTTGATTCGATACAATGTAGCGGGACCATAAGAGAACACCGATTATTTTGAGTTGTTTGCACAATGTGACAAGACTGACAGGGACAGGCACTCTCATAAGATCCCCTTTTCTTAAAAGAAAACTGGGTACCCTTTATCCCGAGAGCACAGTTCTGCACATCTGTGAACGGTTATAACTATGGTCTTGACGGTATTTTTGACGTGTGTAAGGGGTCAAAACAGTTCATGAGAATTTTCGCCACAGTAAAACAAGCTAATCAAAGATATTACTCGGTCTATCACATTTTTCAGGGCACAAGACATCAGTCATCGTTTGTTATAGTTGAACAATTATTATCAAAGTTTTTTGTACTTTGTGAAAAAAACGTTAATTTTTACGAATTTGCGAGTGGGAGAAGGTATTTACATGTTTTTTTGAGGCATTTCTTGCATAATTCTCATTCCGGAAATGAAACGGAAATCCCGTGAAGCATATTTTGTACGTCATAGGAATCAACTATGAATTCATGAATCTGTCACATCGCACAGAACCTCATTTTATCCAGTATCCCTTATCACGAATCATTGCTGTCTGAAATTCAAAATTTCAAACTTTTTGTTTTGTTCTTTTCTAATCAGTAATCAGCATTTTGTGACTCACAATTTTTAATCAGTGTGTTTTACCAACCTTCTCATTAGTGTATACTTTTCACACAACATTAACACAACATTTTTGGTTCATAAAGATCAAAATTGCGTTCCATATGATCAGAAAAATGTGAACTTTCAAGTCTCTGATTTTGATCTATATATCTGATTTTTTATCTTGAAGATGTAACGAATTCTATGCTAATTGAATTTTTAGAGACTTTCACACAGTTGTTTGCGACAAAAGATCCGCTAAATTTCCGCCTACTCTTTACAGATACCATCTTCCCGAGAGCAAACTGGGTACCCTCAATCCAATGGAAAACCAAATTCATAAACATCTGGTAAGGGTAATAACAAGGCAGCTAAAATATTATTAACAGTGTCTGTTAAGACAGGTTAAGGGTGAATCAACACAACATCTGTTAGCACACTGCTTTGTTGTTTTTTTGACAGAGACTATTCACAGCGTTTGGGCGTAGGGAATGCCATAAGAACTTTCATCACAGTAAAACTGGACTACGCAAAATCAAAACAATCTTTAAATTCGAAGGATTGATCTACATCTTTGATTCTTGGGCTTGAGAATGTGACAAATATCATCAAGATTCGTCTGAGATTTTGTTGGATTTTTTTTCGAGAATTAAACAGTTGGAATGCGGTTTCCGATGTTCAAAAATGGACGAATAGGCAACTTTCAATGAAGCATTTTTTTGCATATTTTGGCTGCAATTTCTGTTATTGCTTCTAGTAAGCTCAAATACTTTACCCAAGTTTAGGATAAAGTCTAACGTTCTATTCCGAACTTCTTTTTCCTTTTCCTTGGCGTCACAAATCTAATTTTCTCACATCTTTCATCTTGTCACTCCGCTACGTTTCGAACTTTTTGACTAAATCGAATTCGGATAATATGCTTCCCAACAATTCGAAGTTTCGAGCATTTTGCATTCGGAGATATTACTTTTCTTGAAATTTTGAACCCTGGCTCACATCACTTCTCTCAGTTTTAGGCAGTATTAACGTATTAGAAGTTTCCAATTGGATAGACATACTAACCTGAACAGGAAGGCGCTAATAAGAGTGTCGACGTTGGCAATGCATAATTCATCCTGAAACCATGAACACTACATTATAATTCTTACAACAAAAGATCACCTTCTTAACCGTTTTCAACCTGGAGATCACATAGTATATGATAGCGAAGAAAAACCACGAGCCAACAAAACCGAGCAGGAAGATGATCCAGACAGTCCGCCAATTGCACTCGATGATAAGATGAAACCAGTTTCTGCAATACCTCCATCTACACAGACGGTGCGAACACCCGTCGTTTTCTCAGGGGGGAGGGGGGAGAGGAAAACAGGGTGTTTCAGAGAAGTTGAGAAATAGGGACAGAATGAGGGAACACCAATTAGGAGCAAAGCTATAGTGGAGGGGTGCTTTGAAATTCGAACTAAAAAGAGGTTTGAGAGACTTTTTGTCGAATTTCAAAAAGTGTCAGGTTTTCTGAGCTTTGCAACCTTCTGATTAGCTATTATCTGGGAATTTGTAATTTTTAATAGAAGTGACTTCGCGGTGAAAGCCCAGATAATTTTCCTGTTTTGAAACTTGTGGCTTAAAAACGTCCGAATTCGCCTGAAACAGACAATACATACTTCTACCTAACCTCCACTAGTCTAAAAATGACAACATGAAACACACAAGCTACTTTCTGCAATAAAAACCGACGGTGACACGTGGTGTGACAAAAACAAAAATATTGAAAAATCTACCGTACTTGTATGCTTGTCGAAACCGTTCGGGAATTTGAATATTGTTGAGTAGCGTTTTTCCGTCCTTTGACACTAGGCGAGCTCGTTGTACACTAAGTTCTGGAGCTGAACTGGACAGTCGCCAACCGTCTGAAAATATATTGTTAATTTCAGATTCTATTATTTCTGAAACTATCAGATATCCCCTACGCACACAGCAATATTTATGATCCTCTTGTCCTTGATCCCGTGTTTCTCGGATTTTATTCACAGAGCTAGTCAAGCGTGAGCCGTTGAACTTTCTCTCTCCGATTTCTTTCATTTCTTGTTTCCAGACGCTTGACTACCTTTCACATCTACTTATGCACACAAAAAGGAGAAAAAAGCCCACAGAGACAATGATCTAGTTTTCTTTTCTTGTTCCGGGCATTGCGAACAAAATAGGGGGGTAACTCACTGAGCTCCTTCTTTGCTCCATTTTCACCGGATAATCGTTCAAGTTCTTCAGCCAGCGACATACTCGTGGTCTGGAAAAAATGGAAGTTTAGATTGATGGTTGTTAAATAGGGTATAAGGCGGAAAAGGTTAGCAGCAACAAAAAGCTTTTTGCCTTTCAGAAAAGTAGACTACGGCACAGTCAAAGATTCACACGATTTCGATCATGAAAGAAGTATAAATGAGTTCTCTACTTTCTTCAACTTTCGCCTGAAAACGAAGTTCATTTGAGCACCTACAATTTGCTCTTGTTGCTCTCCCTCTCTCCGAAAAGGGTAATAAGAGAAACATGCCAAAAAAGAAACGACAGAGGAGTAGAAAGAAAAGAAGAAAAAATTTGTGGGGTGTAGAAATTGAAATGTGATATGGGTCGAAGGCGTCGTTAGTTGCGGTAAACGTTAAAGAAACCCTCTTTTTTTGCCCTCGCTTTCGGTCCGATGACGCGTTCCTCTATATAAGAAAGAGCAACACAGGGCACAGTGATGGAAGAATTGAGCATGAACATGCCTTATTGGCTTAGCAGGACAGACAATAATGTTGATGATGCTGATGAAGAGGAAAAAGAAACTCGAGAAAAAAAAGATGGAAGACAGAATGAAGAGAAGGGCAGGCCCAGTCTGTTTTTATCCCACTGAACCTCATTTTTGGTGTTTTTGAGGAGCAGGATCTAAGAGACTGCATTAACAAAGTAGAATCAAAAATTAAAAGAACCTGAATCCGTTAAAAAGTTTCCACGTCACAACCGAAGATTAGTATGCGAGATTATGCTATTGTGGTGGAGCTGTGAAGAGTATTTCATCTCCATTTTCTCCTATTTTTTTTTCCCATGGCCCCGCCCCGGAAAATGGCGCTCTACCCACGTGCTCCAAACAATGTGAAGAAAATGGCTGCTGTCAGATTGGTCTATCGAACTTTTACTAGTTACAATAAACTTTTTAATGATGGTAAGAAGACGAGCGACAATTTTTGTTTGGCAGAGAACAAAAAGTTCAGCAAACTACTGAGAAATTTCAATAGTTTTTACATAGTGACGTTGAGATTAACTCGCCTTTTGAAAAACTTTGCAATAAAAGTGTTGAAGGACGTCTCCGAAACTCAAAGTCAGTATGAATTGAGATAATCATGAAAAACTTTCAGAGAAAAGTACGTTCAATTTTTCTCTTTTGAATGAAACAAAAATGAAATGAAAGAGTGTTGGTGGAAAGATTATTTTTCTGGAAATGTTTTGAAATTTGTCAGATTCCTATGATCAGGAGAACAATTGAAAGACCGGAAATTTTAGATTTTATATATACCCCAGATCTGTTACTTTGCTGCATACAGTCAACTCAATCACATGTTTTTAAATCTCTCTGCGAACAATTGAACAGAGTGCAATAGCGACGAAAAGAAGTGTATAACGAATGCTGATGAAGAGCGCCTGTCTGGTTTCTCAAAAAGGTCTCCTCTTCTTCAGAAGGACACTGGGACCCACACATGGCCTGCGGGGGTGACAGGAAAATAAATCAAGTGAGAAAATGAGAGAAAAGTCAGCAGAAGCAGAAGGAGAAAAGGCAAACTCACACATTTTCTATTTGATTTCATAAAACCACGATTTTCCCACACTTCGTCGACGACCTCCTCTTCCCCATCAATCATTTTACCGCACAAATAGTGGGAGGGGAATAAGTAAATAGTTGCTCCAATATCTTCAGATGAGCCAGGAAGTTTTTCGAGCCCCCGTCACCAAGTCGGAATTGTTTGTCAGATAGAATAACTAGAAGACAAAGGGAACAGAATGATATTAGAATTGGGACGATGCTCACTGTGTGTCTTCTTTGCTCGTTTACACACACCACGTCTCCTTGCTCTCGAAAATTGGAAATAGTGTTGGATACCCCCCGTTTGAGCGTCAATGTATTCTCTTTTTTTTCTAATTAGTGGCTTGAAAAAGAAGGACAGTGAAATGAATGATAGGCTACTCTTTGACAAGCAGATGTCAAATGGTTTTTCTTTTTTTTTCCACTCGAATTTCCATTTACTCTTTTTTCTTTTTTCCCACATTTAAGTTTCTTGAATGAAAAGTAATTGACAGATAGCGGAGTGTAATAGGTGAAAAAGAATATAGAGTCTTCTTCAGAACTCCAAAAGACGTCACAAAACATTTTTTGCAATGAAGCGAAAAAATACCTTCAATTCGGAAACACTAGGAAACAACCAAAACTCAAAACTCGGAAAACCCAAACTTTTAAAAATTCACGCCGCCCATCTTGTTCAACTTTTTTGACGTACTTGCTTCGGGTTTCAGACTCTAAGCACGGGGAGACATCAGAGACCGAGTGGGTGGATGGAGAGAGGGGTGCTCAGGTGTCCGTCAAGGTAACGGCTACTTTTGAAAACATGTTTGATTTTCGAACTTTGAAAAAGGAAATGAATCAGAAACTAAACATTGTCCATCGCAAAATTTACATTCACAGAAGAGTTTGAGTCGAGGATTCAAGATCACCGATGTAGATGATTGTTTAAAGTGTCAAATCTACTCTTGATAGTGAAAAGTTCCTGTGATTCCATTCCAATCAACAAAAAGAAAACTTAATGTTCAAAATTCCAACTAATAGCAGTTTCACTTTGGCTTATCACTCACTTCTATTTCATGAAAAAACGAAAGTCAAATAGTAGAACTATTAGACTTGAAAATAAGATCTCTAAAACTAAAGAAACAACCATCTAAGGGAAAGTTGACTAGGAAAGTCTCCAAACCAAAGCTTCTCTCTTTTTCTCTCTCAATTCTCTCTAGATTAATATTCATTCCAAATCTGATTAATCCTTCTCTTTCTTTCTTTCCCTTCTTGCACTTTTTTCTTATTCTTTCTAGTCAATCAGCCTATTCATCAGGCGCTTTGGGGAAAAAAAATAAATGTGAAAATCTAGAGAATAACGATTGGGATAAAAAATTCTGAGTTAGGTTTGTGATGACTTCCAAACTCAGCACTTTTGATTTTGAACTTTAGTGAGTTGGGAATTTTGATTTTAAGGGCCAGATTCCAGAATCATCTCCTATTAAAACTAGCACTCTCTAGTCAAAACAATCAAATTTTACCGTTTCATCGATGAACCACCAAAACTTCATTCCATTAGAGAGAGAAAAAACAAGAATATGAGTTCCCGAAAAAAGTGAAGGGAACATGTGGTCTGCCATTCAAATCCTTCAATCCATCTCAATGATTTGGAGCAGCTTAGCTTCGGCTAATCCGAAGAGCCCCCGTCGACATGCGACAAACGAGAACGACGACAAAAAATAAGATATTGACAAGTAGATGGCGACAGGAAAAATGAAAAAAAAGGAGAAGGAAAATACGGAACGAATGTGAAGTAATCGAACGTCATTCAAGAGACATGGAGGGAAGAGTAAGAAAAACATGCTGATTTTTTTCGAAATTCTGGAGAAATCTGAGATTATATGATCCAGAAATAGTGACAGAAGGCCAAAAAGAAGTTGAAAATATCTCAAACCTTAAGAGATAAAACGTTTCACTTTTTTCAACAATCAATACCATTTGACAATCTCCATGGCTTTGAAAATGGCTGTTTATGATAATAAACTGAGTCAGGGGAGAGGGGGGTCTTGAATACACATAATTGAATAACCGAAACACAATTTCGCGGCCTATTCATGCCGTTGGTCTATTTTCACTTTTTGATAACTACTATAAAAGATTAATAAGATTTTAAGTAAAATTTTTCTTTTATTCTCACCACTCTATCTTTTCTTTCCAGAATCTAAACTGAAGCTACAGTATGAAAATCTCGCAATATTTTATAACCTCAATTATCTATCCTCAGAATAAAACTAAAACTCTTTTCACTTTCAAATTTATAGACCAATTTCTTGGAGCCAGTTTTCACCACTACCATATAATTTACTTTTTCCTCCACTTTCATTTTTTTGAGCTTGAGCAAAAGCTTTGAAAAAGAGAAAGCAGTAAAAAGCAGGGGGTAACGTGGGGAAAATAAAACAAAGCAAAAAAGGAATATAAGGGATTGTACAATTATTTTGATTGTACAATTATTCAGTGTTTCTTCATATTTATTCGCTATTAAATGTCTCAGCGATCTTTGAAAATAAATTTTTCCTTCTTAAGAAATAAAATTATTTATATGTTATATACATAGATGTTTGGTTCAGGGAACTTAGGAGAAAAGCGTCGGAAGTGTTTTTTCATATACGAATCAGAGAAAATGTACGAAAGGAACCAAAAAATCTTCACTCCAGGAAGAGATGTTTCCCATAAATTAGCAAATTTCAGACACCCACCACCCACTTTCTGGAGATGGAATATAGTTTTTGAAACTATAAGCAAAAATCTGAAAATTGGTGCCTAATACCACAAATAAGCTGGAAAGTCTTATCAAGTGGGAAACGCCAAACTAAGGGAACCGGTTGAATTTTCATTTTTTTTTATTGAAAAGTTTGAGATTTCTGTTTTTTCATTTCAATTCACCCCGGACAATCGTTCTAGTGACTAGTTTTTTTTTTTTGGATGATGATAATCCGTTCTGGCGGAATTCATTTTCTGTGAAAAAATTGATGAACAAAAACAGGTCAAAATCGTTTAGGCTGAGTAGTTTTGAAGTGTTATTTGAGCGGATTTGTGACGAAAGAACGGATTTTTTCAAAGTTCTAGAGATGGGAATTCTTAATAAAGAATTCTATAGTAATCTCTATGTGTTCATGTATTCACAGACACCAGAAACACTAGAAGTGGCTAAAAATTGCGAAAAAAATCTAGTACAGATGACTAAGATACTCTGAATGCATGAATAGTTCATCAAGTGTAACCTAGAATAGAGTTCTTCAAAAGTAGGTGAAGCCTGAAATCAATTTTAGTTTTTTTTTCTCAGAAGTGTATAGTTCTGACGAGAAAGATTTTCAAAATTAGGTGATCAATAAAACGTTTTAGGGATGAGAGAGGCCAGACAGTGGAAGCAAATTTTGGAAACAAGCAGTCTAATGAGTATGCACTGAATTATCTCGCACGAAAAGTACTTGGTTGGCTAAGTTAACATTTTCATTTTATTTGGTTTCAAAAAACTGATCATACAGATTCTGATGTCGAAGGGTAAAACTGACACAAATCTAAATGTGATTCGAGTTATTATCTCGCAAAGTTGCAATCTTTGTGTGTGGTTGATGAGAATTCACGTGAGTTGTCTCAATAATGAGACAGTTGTTCAAAGTCATAACACAAATCGCTTTGGAGTTAAGCTTTTTCAAAAATCTGAATGTTTAGCTTTCAGTTCAAAATATATTTTCTATAAAACTCGAAAAAAATAACCGGGTGATCAAATTCTGTGTTCTGAAGTTTCCCTTCAATGCCATGCCCAAATTCATTATAAAAAGCACGGTACACATGCAAAATCTGAAACCAGGAAAACAGATGTTTCTACTGGTATCTCATTTCCAATTCCAGTGTGTGTCTTCTTCCGTGCATCCTCTTCGTTTTCTGCATATTTGACCACAAATTTTTCCTATCCTCTGGAATACAGAGCCGGATATCAACAAATTTGTGTCTCGAGACGGATATATCAAATTACGAGTCTTTAAATCCGCCACCACCAGATCAGCTGGTGCTGGTGGTAACTGAAGAAAACGGGGGGACAGAGAGAAAGAAAACCTATTATTCTTGTTTAGGGTCCCCGGGTCCAACTTTTTTGTGAAAACTAAAATCTAGAAAATCATGAAAAGTTGGTCATCTGTTTCAGTATAAAGAAATAATATCACCATGAGTGCATAAAACAAGAAGAAATCATATGTACAAAAAAGCAAGTTCCGTTTCAGTGAAGAACATGAGGAAAGTGAAAGGATCTATTGAAAAAAAGAATAGAGTGCAAATAACTCATGTGTTTTGCTTCCAAAACTAATCTAATGCTTAGACTTTGCTCTAGCGTGTAAAAGTTGTATGATCGTTATAAAAAAAAACTTGAGCCACAAAATGCAAAGTGAGCCGCAATAGGATTCATGTGCATGTATCTATGTACACAAGAACCCCGCGTGAGGTAGATGGTGCACACGTGAGATTTCGGACGACCTGGATTCATGGGTACATGAATAATATAAAGCTAGACTAGTTTTCAGGTGAGATGGGTCAGGTTTGAGCAGTAATATGGAGAGTTAAGGGGTTTTCTAAAGCTCATGTGTTGAACTGTTTCAGTTCACTGAGGAATGTAACTTTAATAAGAAATTACAGCAGGATTAAAACGGAATCTCATCGGAAAACATTTAGATAGAAAGAATCATGAAAATGAACCTGAAGGAAACATATCAGTTGAAAACATGTTCCCAAAAAATCCAAAAGACTGGAATTGGGTTAAAAAAAATACTCTAAATTTTTAAAGTGTGATTGATGATCTCAAAAATTAGACTTCATGGAAGTTTTCCGAAAACTTTAGCTAATTTTGCAGAGTTCTTTATTGATCCCCACTAATAGGTATTACTGGTTACAAATGTTTTGTCAGAATCAAAAAAACAATAGATCACCCAGTTCAACTCAAAGTACAGACACACCAATCTCACTTTTTCATCTCCACTACATTCAACCACACATCTTCTCATTTTTCTCTCTCGGTTACCTATATACATGCCTACGTATGTATTATTTGCTCAATAAAAAAACCGATAGCCCTCCTTGAGTGTATAAAATAATAAACGCCTGGACATGGGCTGTCTCGTTGAACACATTCTATGTAAACAGAAAAAATGGAGACTCTTGGGCTTATTTCTTTAAACATTTAGAATCGTCTTTGTAGTAATTCAGGTGAAGATGGGAAAATTCAGCTCCCATAGAAGAGAAAGCTCAAAATCGGTTTTTTTTTCGACTTCAAAATACTAATTTCGTCAAGTTTTTTCTTCGCCAATTAGTGAACATTTTAGTTCTGTTTTGGTCGAGCTGGGTAGACTAATAACTATTACTTCTCTAGTCACAACATTTTTCTTCCTGGTATCGTGAACCGAAATGATTCAACTTTGAAAGCTTGTCAATTTTGAGCAGTGATCTGAAAGGAGAACTTGAAAAGTCAACTGGACTCTGTTGAGAACTCTCGGTTGAGAATAAATATGAAAAAGAGAAATTCTAACGTCATGAATCTGACAAAGAGTCCGATAAACGACCAAAGGGTCCTGTGGGAAAAAAACGAGCACGAGACTGCCAATTTTAGACTACCTGCGGGGGCTAGAAAACTATGACTTGATGTGAGAATTTGTGACTATAGAAAGTGAGCTAAATATGGATAAGAATGCAAGAAGTTCAGAAGAAAGTGACGACTTACCGAGACCTCTAGAAATGAGAGGTTTCAGAAGCTTGTAGATAGAATAAGACGATGACGTTGAGCTTTTCACAGTGCAAATCCTAAAAAGTTGGAATTATGAAAGCTGTTTGAGAAAAAAAAACGGAGAAAAAGTCAGAGAAAAGCATGGTGTCAATTGGTTTACATTTAAGAGAATGGGGGTTAAGAGAGGAAAAAAGATTCCTGACGAATTTAAGTTTTTGGTGGAACAGCACGGAAAATTTGTTGGAAAGAAAATACTAATGATTGTAAATGAGAACTCAGAATTTTCCATGTTTTCCGACCAGAATGCTCTGAGCCATCGCTCGAACTTTTCTTATAATATGAGTGAGAATGAAATCAGCAAACTGCTATTCTGATTGAAATAGCAAATTAATGACAAAGTTCAGATGCTAAACCTGTATAGTTTTCTTTATCATTACCAAAATGATGAGTAAAAAATGGAAAAAAACCGAGGAATTTCTTTGGCAAAAAAATTGCATAATCAAAACACGATGAAGACACTTCAAAATCTAATCCTTCTGAAATGTCTACCTAGGATTGACTTGAAGAGCCTTCTCTTCAAAAAATATTACAAACTTTCATTTTCATACTAAACTTTGTATCTTCTTTGTGGTTGTCTGAAGGGGTCCATGAAGAAGATTGAAGAGGGGGAAGACAGAAAAAGATATATGAAAGTTTTGATGAGCTAGGGGAACGAGGTGTCATTTATGACACCTGCCATCTTTTGAAGATGCCGCCAGGGAAAAGAAGCGGATATGAAAACGATGAAGAGCAAAGAATGTTGCGAAGTTTTACTGGTGAGGTCACAAGGGGCAAAGTAAAATGTTTCAAAGACGATTCAGCTCGGTAGGAAAAAAGTGGATGGGAAAAGGTAAATCAACCTAGCTGAACGTGATATCACTTTTTGAGAAATCTATTCAGGATTGATCACTGAACAGATAATCTTATTCAGTCATGAAAGAGGAAACGAATAGCAAGATTAGGGGAACATTATTATCTGATTTTCAAAAGTCGTGTTCTTTATCTGATTTTTGGTTGTCCTGTGTTGAAATTGACAATTGTGTAAACTAAGGTTTCTATCACTGATTTCATTACTTTTTGAATTTTTCAGGCATTTTTCATGTACGTCCGAAAAAAACTAGTACCAAAAAAATCGAGCGAGAAAAAAAAGCGAGAAGAGAAAAGATAAGGAAATTGGAGGGTTTGTGAGTGTGCGAGAATCACCGTCGGTAACCATGGATTTGTGTTGTGTGCATGCCTTGAGATGAAAAAAGAGGGAATAAGACGGGAAGAGGAGAAGGAATATAGTGAGAAGATGGGAATTGTTGGACTTTTAGTGAATAGAGAAGAAATTTGTGAATATGAACTTTCGGATCTTCACACATCGATAAGTTGGAAAGATTTATGAGTTAAATTTTACAGAGACCGCGAATCTTGTCTATTTATTCAAAAATAAATTGAACAGTCTCACTTATCAATATCGAATTTTTCAAGACCCCCCCCCCCCTTTTCCAAATTCATTCAACTTCACATCATGTTGAAGTACGCATGTTTCATCTATTAAAAACTGAAAAACATATTTTTTTGGTCAACAAAACGCAAATGCAAAATTCCATGACAGCACACGCTAAAGATTCTTTTAGGCGCTCAACCATTTCCACTCGATGAAATTTTGAAGATCAGAAATGGTTGTTTATTCCGTTGAGCTTGAATCTAATTGTATTTTCTTCGTGTTTACACCTGCAGGTCAGATAAGTTTTGTCGACGTGATGTGAAAACTTTTAAAATTTGAGTCAAACAAAGCGGCAGGTGGAAAGTAGAATGGGATTATTCCAAAATTTCAAGAAATTTGAGCCAGTGGAAACCGCCAATGTTGTTCTTGTAATTGCCACCCATCTTGTTCATAGACCCCCCTTTACGTCTTGAAGGGTTTCCCTTCCTCCCACTAAGACATTAGTGACGTAATTAGTATTGTTGGCAGTCTTGGATCGGAAGAAGGGCAAAACAGGGCACAGAAGGTTTAGACCGAGATGAGTCAAAATTTCCCTGTCAAAAAGGATGATTACATATATCTGTTATCCGAGATTTCAGAAAAGGTAGGATTAAGATGACTCGTGTGGGGATCAGGATCAAGATTTTGACATTGAGAAAACACAAAAAAAGGAGAAGCTAGAAAAAAAGTCAGTTCAACTCGCTAAGCAAAATTGAATCCAGAACTGAACAGATAACTTCGGGAATGGAATCTCGGATCAAACATCGAAACTCAAATAAATTCCAAAAAATTAAGACAATATTCTAAGTTTGTGTAAGTTCCGAATATATCACTTCAGCAAATACATAATCCATCCAAAGAAAATGTGTGCTCAGAGATTTCACAGAACGTCTCACTAGTCAAAAATGATCTTCGAACACTCTCGCTCAAGATGAGAAAATTTTCACAAGTATTTGACTCATTTTTTCTATGATTCCCCGTTTCTGTTCCCATGGGGGCCGAAAAAAAGATTTGATTCCGCTATATGAAACATGCCCTCTTTTTCTCTCTCAACTATAGTTGTGATTTTTGATTGAGAGCATTCAGAAAAAAAGTTGAAGAGAATTCTGTCGGAAAAAAGCGATTTTGATAATGCAGTCTGACCTCGTTATCATGTTTCTAGAAAGTAGTCGGGTAACTTTTCTGGAGTCTTTGAACACAACTTTTGGGAATTCATTGGAAATGAATAGATTCTCGGTGAATAGAGAAACGCACTGAAGAAGGCGAAGACTACCAAAAATGAAGAGGAACATCCTGCCAAAAAGAACGAAGTGGACCAGAAAAGGAAATAGAAGTGAGGATGAATGCACTAGACGATTCTCCGGTTTCTGTCAAAGCTGCAAAAAAGAAGAAGAAAAAAGGAAGATGGACCAAATGTGGCGAGCTATGATTTATGCGTTTTTCCTTTTCTTCAAGCTGAAAAAGGTTTGAGATTGTTGAACTTTTCTGCCACTTTAGATTTTAGGGGGATGAAGAAAGAGCTCAACAACTTGAGAAGTTTGTATGGCAGTTCGGAGAGACAACGTGCAAGTTTATGGGTTGAAAGAGAGCAATGAAATAATAAAATCAACCATTAGAGTTTGAAGTTTCCCTCTAAAAGTCGTGTGTGAGTTCCCTAAAACAGAATCGCGTATTCGTCGACATCTCCAACATCCCATAAAAATGTTGATTTCGAAAGAATAGAAAAGGGTTCTTTTAACTCAAAAAGATGAAGAATTCAAAAAAAAGTGTCCCGATAGAAGAAAAGGAGACAAATTGAATTCCATTTTCCTTGCTCTTGTTTTGATAAAATTGAGTGTCTATTTGTGATTGTATAGAGTGGAAAATTTTTCTGTAGTCTTCACTGATCTGTTTTTGAGAAGGAGTCTCTAGGATGAAGGGAAAAAATAGCAGAACAAGTTTTGGATTGGATTTTTATATCCAGAATTTTCGGCTTGGAATTTCAACTCCATACAAAAAAAAACATATTGAATGGATCATTTGTCCAAAATTTCTTACCTAGTTTACCACTTGAATGAAGTGTTTAGTCACTTTCATCTAGAGTAAAAAGTATCATGTTTCCTCGAAGTTCAAAACTGTCATTAGCCTATAGCGTGTTGAGTAACTGAATTGTAACTTTGAAACTTTGTGACAAAGTACTGAAATGTCTGAAGGGGAACCCCACTGAAGGTGTGAGAATATAATAATCAAAGACTGGCACAGATTATCTTTATTTGGCAACATTTGAAAAACACATACATATTCTGGTTCTGGTTTATATACAAGTTCGAAAACTAAGAAAAAAATTGAATGTGATTTGAAAAATTTGAAGAGAAAAGTCAGAACCGCTCCGAAATTCGTGGCAGATGACTGAAGCTGTTTGAATTGTTGTTGGTATCCATTTCCTGAGCAATCAAAAATATTCATGTTAATCTTACATTTCGAAAAGTATCATTACCTTTCTTCCATATCTCCCAGACCGGTTCCTAGCCATTCGGGACGGTAACATGTAGATTTCCACGTTTCTGGAAGTCGAGAAAAAAGTGAAAGTATTTGCAGATACGCTACTTACCCAAGAGTGGAATCAACTTCGGCTCTTCTCAATCTTGCAGATCGGACTCCGTAGTGTCTCAAACTCATGTCGCAGAAGGACAATAATCGTTGAACTTTGGAAAGAAGATCAGATTCCAATGTAAATTTCTTTTCAGCCACGAAGAATAGGAACATTAGAAACGCATGAAACGGAAGACCTGGAAATGAGAGTTAACATGTGTTATTCTTTTTTCAGCATTTTTATTGTTCTATCACAGAACTTGAACAGTGTCTAACTGAAAAATTTACGCCATTCGACTTCTATGAAGTACTTACCTATTCCACTTGTTTGCCGATCCCCAGTAAAGTAGTAGTTGATCTCTGCAACCTTTGTATCCACTTGCACAATAGGAATAATATCGGCCAGATTGCACTTCCTAAAACATCATACAACATAAAAAAAGTGTGCAGCAAAAAAAAGAGAATAGGTGTTGTTTTATGTACCTCACAAATTGCTTCAATCCGGCACCAGTGATTTTTACATTATTACGTAGTTGCACAAATTGCATGTAAATGTACATGGCCTTGTCTAAAAATAGCAGGTGACCACTGTGAGCACCATATCGAGTTGGGAAGATCTGGAAATGAGGATGGGGACTAAGAAAGAAAGTAAAGGTCACTAACCTCGCTCAAATGAGGTTTCCGCCGCTGCTTGATGGTTTGGAAATCATCTAATGACTTTGTTTCCCCTTTCCTGAAACATGCAAACTATCGAACACAACTGTATAAGATAACTCACAAGCTGCTAGTCATCTGATACTCGTCATCCATTAGTCCCAGCACTAATAACAGAGTATCTTTGACCAGTGGAAGCTTGATAACTTCATCCACAATACTTCGAACCCTCTGTCCTCCTTCTATCAGTGAACGCCCTGGATATGGAATCATATGGTCCGCAGTAAGCGACGGGGCAGCGTTGACCTCCAGAAGGATTGGTGTTCCGTCATCCTTGATCATCACATCAAATCCCATAATCTGGAAACCAACAGGATTGAACAGTTTTAAATCTTATTTCAATGTACCTGGAAGCACTGGGGACCAGGTGAATCATAGAAGTGATGTTCGTAATGGAGCATGATTTCGGGAAGCATTGCAAGAGTGGTCTTAACAAGAATCAGCTTGATGTCATGCCAAAGACGTTTGGTTTTGACCCCTCTGGACTCCAATTGGTGGAAGACTGTGGATAGAAGGCGTTTGCTGCCTGAAAGTTCCGTGTTAAAGTTTGCAGTGATCAGTAATGATGATTTCATCAGAGCTGCTTAGAGAGTGGAACTCAGTAAGATCAAACGAAAATGCCGGACTTCTTTTGAAAATGAGAGTTAAATTATCACATTTTTCGATTCCGAATTTTTTGAGTACTCAGAAAGGCATTTGATTTCAAATATCGTTTCAAAACGTAAAATCTAGATAAAACAATACAAAATTAATAGAGGCATAAAACGTTTCAGCCTTTCTTCATTTTTGCGGAATCTCTTACCTCCCGTCTGATCCTAACTTCATATTTCCCACACAAATTCCCCTCACCTTTGGTCTGGTCCTGAAGAGTGTTGCTATGCACGTAGGACTCATTCGACTTGTTCAATGAATAATTCGTCAAATGAGCATAGAGATTTTTGAAATTTGACGAATCCGGCTTCTCGTACTTTTCCGTACAGAATCGTGCCATACCTTGAAGTCAATAATTATAGAGGCTAAAACTTGAGTGATGATACCTTCTCTGGCAACATAGATTGATAATGGGTTGATGCTTTTGATTACTCCATAGACACGAAAATCGAACTTTAGCTTGTCACCCATCAACATCGGATCCGCGATGTACTCCTGAAATAGTTGGAATCATTGTCAGTGTCCTTTATTGTTCCAACCTGTACTAATTGTTGTTGATCTTGATCTCGAATTTGACTTGGGTTACTTATCAAGTAGATACCAGTACCTTGGGCTCCTTCATCTGGTTTTACGATGAACCACATTTCAGTTTTACCTATGGAATGTTGTTTTCGGTAGTAAGTCTGAAAAATTTTGATTTGAACAAGGAAACCTACTAGGAATTTACCGTGAAATCGTTGAGATGAGCTGGAAGAAACCAAGATTTTGGGTAGAATGCGTACTCGTCTGGGAACAATTTTTGCATAGAGGATATTGCATGAGTCAACGAGATTTTTTTGGCCAGTTCTGTCATACCTGTAATAGACTCACTGAATAATTGTTTTTTCTCAATTTAGACCAACGGCTAAAAAAAGTTAGTTACATACCCGGAAACTTGTTCACTTTTGAATGAGGCGAAGTGACAATTTTGTTCATATCTGAAAGTACCACGTTGTGCCAGTAAACATCGCAGGGTTGTTTGTCCGATCGAGGCTCCGTATACTCTGTTATTCCTATTTTCTTGGCACATAATGAAACGACCAATTGGTTGGACTTGGCGCGAGACGTGTCGATGGTAAAACGACGCGAGGTGGCACTTTTTGATCGATGGATTCGAGTGTAGGAAGAACTAGAAAAATATAATTGGTTCAGTTGAACTTTTTGATGGTAGTAATGAAGTGAAATATTAAATATTAAAAACATTTTACTTTGAAATTCCACTTGGCGGTCGATTTTCCATAATAGAACTCAACGAAGAAGACCTAGTGAGAGGAAGTGGAAGGTTCTGAAGAAGGAAAAATAATGAGCTTATGATTTCTCACACTTTTCGCCCCACGAATAACCTTTCTGAAAGTTTTCAAAAAACTGACCTTTTTCGGTTCAACTTGCAACGAAACACGTCTGTGAACCTCTTTTGGTACTTCTCTTTCTTTCGATTCTTTCTTTGTCAAGGGAGGTGGGACCCTCTGAAAGACTGGTTCCTCTCTGACCGATTCAGGGTTGTAGAACTCGACGGGCTTGATTGGTATGGATGATGCGGTTAGCTGAATGAAGGAAATGATGACTTTTGAAGCGGATTAGTTTTGCGATCGTAATTCTGAAGTTTTTTCTTGCTTTTTGACTCTTTTGGAAAACGTCAGTATGAGTTGACTATTGAGTGAGACGGAGTAAGATTCTGAGGCACTGGAAATTAGGAATCTATAGTTTTATTATTTGCTTCAGCACCAAAAAATCAAGTTTTCAACGAATATTCCCAGAATCGTCCTAATCTTGCCTAATAGCGTTATGATCTGGAGTATTAGCAAATGATATTGCTTCCACTTGATGTTTGAAAACTTGAAAACATATAAATTTTGTTCAATAAGATTCCAAACAACTTTTGATTTTAACAATTGCTTTCGTAGGCTGCATGAGTTTTGGTAGGAGTAAAAAATTGGTGAGCGAGAATAACGTAATATTCTCGTTTTTTGTTTAAGCCAACAATTCGTAGTGGTGTTCGAAAAAAGTGATAAGAAGAAAAGCTCTGAAAGGAAATGAAAGAGGCAGGCAGACAAAATTGTTCGTTTTCTTTTCCTCGTCTTTTTTCTTGAGACTCGGAGATTTAGAGACACACATTAGATCACCAATGCGAAGAGCACAAAAAATTGATGTGCAGAATGAGCCGAAAATGAAGCCAGATGGAAACAAAAATTGAAACGAGAAGAGCGAATTTGTGGAGGAAGGAAATTTCGTTTGAGTTTGGTGAAAAAAAAGAATTGAGAAAAAAATTATATGTCTCATATTTTTCAGGTGAAAATGCTCACTCATTGGAGAATCATATCATTTGGAATTAAGCAAGGAGGCAAAAATATGTTTTCAAATTTAAATTTTGAAAATTACTGAACTAGTTGAAGTGTGAAAGATTAGGTGAATGAGCGTGTTTAGAATTGAAAAACGCGATTTCCAATACCGCCAACTGTGATAAAGACTACTGAAATGAGAGATTTGAAGTTGTTTACTTTTTAATTTAAAATATGCGGTGATCTTTTGGAAATTAGGCTATAAACTTTTGAAGACAAGCCTGCACTGTGGCGCGTCTGAAAAGTGAAGTTTATTAGCCCTCTACACTTAATCTGAAGGTCGACTAGGTTTTTAAGGCTGTGAGCATACGTTTCAGTACTCCAATTTTCAACAATACAAGTCTGAGAATTCTTTTTTCTAAAGGTTTGTGTTCATGAAAGTGCCCTCTTACAAAATCTCCTGAGACATACTCATAAAATAAAAGGAAAAGCGAGCAAACAGAACAAGTGAGGTTTGACGGAACTAAACTACCGATTTGCTGGATGGGTTACCATAGGAAACCACGCCTCTCAATTTTCTGAGAAACCTATAAACCCCAACTCGTCATTTATTGAAGCGATTTCAAAAATTGTTTTGACAACTTTAAAAACACTAACGTGGGGAACCAATTTTTTCTGACGTGACATGCTTTCAACAATTCCTTCATAATTATATTTTGTAATTCATACTCACTTCAGACGGATGCACTTTGTTTGCTGAGGAGACGGGATTGTCCACACAAAACTCTGTTGATATCTTGCAACCCATTAATGTTCATATTATCACCGGTAGCATGGGAAGAATCTGGAAGAGCATAATGAAGATGGTGTCAATAGAGAAGCAATCATAAAAAAATGAAACCAAGAAAGAAACGGTAAGATGTAGGTTCCAACCATACCAGAAAACCGAGACTACGGTTAGAAAAAGAGTCAATAAATAAATTTCGGATTGAAATTTTCTTTGTCATGAAGCTGCAGGTGTATTTTGCCAGCATTAACTTTTCAGAAAATTGTATTTTTGTTAAATTAGAAAAAAAAGAGAAAGGGAGGGTTCCCTGAAATCATCTAGCAATGAAGATCTTGAGGTAGTCTTTCCGGAACATTCTGTAGCGTCTAGCACTGGTTGGTCAAACTTTTAATGCTGAGAAAGCGTGTGCTGAATTGATCACCAAACTTTGTAACGACTAGTTCCAAACTGTTTTATTTTATGGGAAAGTCACACAACCTTGTCTGAGCGCTGAATATGGTTCATGTTAACCCAGGTTAACCGGAATTTGGTCTATCTTGAATATTCAAAGCAAAACGACCACAAACCACTTGAAAGCGTTATAGTTATCAAATGTTCTGGTTTTTCAATTACCTGCACAGTAATTTATCTATTTGTACTTTGACAGGTACTAATTAAAATTTGTTCAATGTAGTTTATTTTTTCATCCGAAGAAACAATACGGAACAAAGAATGACTCTAGGAAGTTACGAGAAATAAAATGACATAGTCACAAAGAGAAATGAATCCCACTAGACTCGGAGCCAAAACGTAATTGGAAAAATGTGGAAAAGCGAGACAAGAGGAAAGAGAATAGAAAAAGAACTTGAAGCGGTTTCCCGGCAACATGAATAAACGAAACAAGTGTGCAGAAAAATGTGATGCCTTTTTTGGGAATAGGCAATTGTGGAGAGAGAGATTCGGAAGTTTGGGAGAGTAGAGTTATCAAAAAGTGAGATCAAGAAACATTGGGTTCGAAACGAAATGCTTCTCCACGATTCGTTTTCTTGAAGAAGGGAAGAAAGATACTAGTATTCACCAGTGTCAAGTCATCGCCTCCTCTCTATCTCTTAGATTTCTCTTCTCCTTGACCGCTCACCAATAAAAAACTCACTGCTCTCCCGCCGCCACTGAGTAGAGTGACCGGAAGTAAAGTGGGCAATATATTTCCGGTCTCACAAAAAGAACCTGATTTTTTTTGAGAGAAGTGGCTTTTGGATATGTGTACTTATGGGTTATGGATATAGATTGTGAAATTCAGGAAATTGAGAATTTTCAGGGTTTTTGGCTCTGAATTTCTGCTACTATAGTTCTAGTAATTTTCATTCGAATAACATAACGTTTAGTAATCATTTGCACACAAATGATTTGTATTTCTGTGAATTTAAAATCTTAGTGTGCCGTCAATCTACTAGAACTATCTCCTTTTCTATAGATACGTCACTATTTCTTTCTGGTTCACTCAACATGGACAAAAAAACCGAAAAACCGAGAAGCATAATTGCAGCAAAATTTTCCTAGTTTTGGTATAAAGTGAGCAAAAACTGAATTTTATTTCCACTTTCCTCTCTCTTGCAAACACATTCTCAATCTGCACTTATTCGGTTTCCGCTTGGTTCTTCTTTTCGTATGTTTTTATGTTGCGGTGGCGACCAATTTCACTTCTTTTTTTTTCGTCTATTTTCTTTTCCTCCCTAAAAAGAAAAGGGTCCGGCTTCCTTTTCTTTATTCTTTTCACACGACGTACTCTCAAATTCGGAAGAAAAAGAGATGAAGGGAAAAGAGAAAAATCGAAAAAGGAAAGAAAAGGAAAACCATTGAAGAAAAGGCTGATGGGCGACAGACAAGAAATATTCAGAAAATACAATAGATAGAAGCAATTAAAACTAAAAAATTGAAACAAACAAGATGAATAATTCGAAGAGAAGTCGGCTTCCTACAGAACAAAAGTAAACACATAATAATGTGACGAAATACCCAGATCAGACACTCAACGCTGTAAATTAGATTCACTGATTGCTAAAAGTAATAGTCTGAAGCAAAGGAGCGAGAATTCTTATCCCCTTGACGACGGCGGTTCCTATCACCGACGTGACGCCAGCGTGGTGGATTGAAGTGTTTTGTTTTTCCAGAATCCTGAAAATGTTATTACCAAACAGGTTTTGCGTTTATAACTTACAGCCTTCTTCATCAACATCTCTCTTGGGATCGTTTTCAAATTTGTCTCAGACTTCACTTTTCTCAGATTCGAAAGTGGAACTTGACTTCGTTTTGACTGCTCCATCTTTTGAGCTCGATATCTGCGATCCTGAAACAAAACATGAGCTCACTACATAATAAACAAGAACATGAAACATACTCTTTGCTCTCTTATCAATTGTTCATTATTGTTTGATCTCTTGGGTTTTGTTGTTGCTTTTCTCTTCACAGTAATAGGAGGTACGTAAGTAATCTGTAAAAGTACGGGTTATACACCACAGATAGACTATATAAGGTTAGGGATAAAAGTACTTGGAATCGAATGCCCACAAAATTTTTGTGTTCAGATACCGCGTTGACCTTGCAAAAATTTTTTATGACGATTGAAAACTTACAGGTTCAAAGACTGGTTCTGGAGTCAGCTGAGGCTTGGGTCTTGGAGCTGGAGACTTTTTCTTTTTCTTCTTATCAACCAACGAATACTCTGAAATTGGATCATAAAAATCGCCACTGAGGGGCAAACTCACTTTTTTCAGGATCCACATACGGCTCAGAGAAGCTATTGGACTTTCTACGAGGTGATGTATAGAAAATTTTGGTAAGCTCTGGCTCCGGTTCGCTTCTCGGAGAAATTTCTCTGACACGATCTGCTTCTCGACTCCAGCTGCAATTTCGTTTATTTGTCGACTCAAAAACCGGAAAGACCAAATTACAGAGGACTCACAATGAACATAAGATGGAAAGATTTTTAGGTAAAACGGTTTTTCATATGGCACTATGACTAGTAATTGAGTCTAGTCAAATGACAAGATAAGGTGTGCATATCGAAAAAAACACAAAAGATAGAAATGAGTCGATTCTTTGGACGTTGTTAGTTCTGTAACCCATTGGACACATTATGTAGGTCACTTCCCAAAAGGTGAAAAAACAAAACATTATAGGATTTTCACCTGATTCTCCGTGTACTCGATGGTCGAGTCTCTGGTCTTGCAGCCCTTTGCCGATAATGTGGATTGTATGCTTAAAAACTGTCCAAAATCAGATTTTAAACCTATCCGAATCTTACGTATAATGTCTTGCCGCGGTGCTCCGGATTTCGGAAATTCTGGTGAAACCGCTCTTTGATCATTGGGTTTCAGAACATCTCCTTCGATTTTTATCCGGTAGAAATAGCATCGTTTGAGATATGAAAGTGGAAATTTTTGTATTATAACTTTGAATTTTGAGAAATGCTTGCATCCCCAACAATAACTTTACCAAACAATAATTTTTCTGAGATGTTCTTTGTTTTCGGTAGACTGCATAAATGACACAAAAGAGGAACCAACCTATTTATGGACTTACCTCGATCAACGCGAACCATTGTTTTATGATGTTATTCAAAGGCAATGGTGGTAATTGGTTTTTCTGTGAAGAGTTTAAGCAAAAATTACAGAAAAGTTTGGAGGTTCACGTTTTTCTTCTTTTTCGACCTATTGTTTGATTTGTTGCCAAGTAACGTTTTTCAACATGGTCCTGAAGTCGAGTCGCTTCCCATTAATAATGGATAAACACTTTCTTTTCAGTTTTTTTCAGTGATGGAGGCCACGAACAAAAGGCATGACGGATTGTTGTTCAATGTGACAACAAGGGTTCGAATGAGATAAAGAACATCTGCTCAAGTGGACAACATCATCGTTGAAAGATTCTGTTTGATAGTAACAATACGGTCAGAGAAGAAACCAAAAACATTGTTTTGCGACGCAAAACTCATCAGGAACAAAATGAGAAGTGTACTTATGTGAATGTATGTTTAAAATATAGTTTTTACCGTTCGGCCTTGAAGTGCCGTCATTTGAGTATCTTGGAGTCAGTACACCAGCCGTTTTGCTCTGTTGCAATCGTGGTCTAAGACGTGCCCGAACTTTTTTTTGTGTTTTAGAAGGCTTTTTGCTGGATGAGCTGGTTCATTTAATGGATCTTAGCTATTTTTACAATGTATTCATAACAAAGTAGTTAAAGCTTTTTTTCAACAATTGGAAACTCTTCACTTTTTTCAATTTTCAACTCTCTTTCCAGAAAAAAATTCTGGTCTTTGTCATTTGCCGCCAATATCTCCTTGAAATATCTCTTCTATCTTGGCAAAGCTGTTCTTTAAAATTCTGACGTATTTTCCATACACTTTGCACCAAATGCACTAGTTACTTCCTTTCTCTCTCAGATCTTAGTGATATTAAAAATGAATAGAAACATTAACAAAAAAAAAGAACTAGACGTTTTGAAGTGTCCAGTTTTGAAAATAAGAGAGTGGACCAGGATTCCGTATTCAAATGATGTGTTGTGTGTATCTTTTTTACATAACTCACATATAAATTTACTCGGTGTTTTCTAAATGTTCCATTTTCGAAACAAATGCATGAAATGCATTTAGTGGGTTTTGATTTGAGCATGACGTAGTTCGTTCTTTGCACGCTTTTTCAATGTTTCCGCTTAAGTGAATGCAATGGAACCCCAGTAGATTCTAATCTTGGAAGTTGCTCAGGTTTAAATAAAATTTAACGCCGGTTGTTATACCAGTTTTCTTTCAACACTTCACAGTTTTTCCAGTTTATAAATTTCCAAAAACTATCACAATCATCAACAAGATAAAGAGATATTCCACCAAAAATGCGCTTTATTCTATTAATGAACATTCTCTTCTCATTTCACCCCGTCTTCTCTTCTGCACCTTCCACTCTTCGTTTCCTTTGCACACACAAAGAGAAAAATGCATTAATCATTTGGCTCCTCCAATCAATTAATGGCCCTTGAAAACTCAGGCGCTTTTTTTTATTCGAAATTTATATTCTTTTTTCAAGTTTCGTTGCCAGATTTTCCTCTTTTTTTTGAAAATTGGTTGATGATTCTCAACTTTTGGATGGAGTTTGGAGTCGAAACTTGATATTCATGGCGTTTGTATAATCGTCGTTTTTGATGCTTCACACGAGATAGGGATTCCCAGGAAGTTCCTTTCTTTTGGGGGTTATTCGACCCTGGTGTGTTTTTTGTGGAAGATTTGAGATTGAGTCTGGTTTTGAAGCCAATTTAAAGGAATACTGTAATTGGATGGAAAAAGGATTATGATATTTTTGGTTTTATGTTCTTTTCGAATTTCGTATAGATTCGACATTTCTAAAAACTCATCTATCTAGGAAGATTCATTCCATCGAGAAATTGATAGATTAGTGAATACCAAATCCAATTTTTTTTGCTTTAGTTGTAAAGTATGCCATTTTTAACCGTTTCTCCTGTTTTTGGCCGTTTTTAGAATTTTCCGAAGAAACGTGAAGAAAAAGAAAACCGGATAGTTGGAAATCCAAAATATGAAAACAAGAAGAAAATTATTCTCCCAATATAAATAATAATGATCTGAATCGATAGTTTTTCTGTCACTCCTTTGGAACGATTTTCAACTTGAATTTAAAAAATTGAAGAATTTTCATACCAAAGAAATGTTTGAGTTTGATGCCAATCGGACGGTTCGGGATCAGTCGAACCGCTCAGTAGTGAACTGCTCGAACCCATATCCTATATTTAGTATCTGTGTTTTTCTCCAAACTGTTTTACTATTTTCGAAAGTTACACACTAGTGGTGTTAGCCAAACTACAGTAATTGAATTAGTCTTCTACACCAAAACCTTTTTCTGCAAACTCCCCAGAGACCATCTTTTGTTGCATTATCATGTGTGAACAACAAATACAACCACTTTAAAATCACCTAATTTTCTAATCAAATCTCGTTTTCTAGAGAAATATCCCTCTCTCTTTCTCTCTCTCTCTCTTTGCTGATTTTGCCCACTAGATCGACTCATTTTCTGGTGTCTTCGTTTTCTTACGGTAGGCGTTTGGTTTTCAAAGATTTATTAGAGGAAGCGGGAGTTTTGAAGTCTTTCTAAAAAAGTCTTCTTCAGAAAAAATGAGCTGAAAAACGGACTCCTAGGGGGAATGGGGAAAGTTCTGATTTTTGGAATAATTTTTTCAAATCAAAAAAGAACAAATATTTATGTTCCAAATCCTCGGTCACCCTTCCCCAGCGGAACCATTTGTTCTTGTCACTTCGAACTTTGTCACATTTCCCCCTCCTTACTTCCCAAATAAAAGAAGTGTTCGGTAGGGAGAATAAGTTTGATGGTCGACTACGAGCACACCACACACATCTCACTTTTTGCTCCCAGGGGGCGTGCAAAATGAAATAGTCAAGAAAATGCATTGAAACTCTTCATTTCCAAATAGGAGCGAACAAAATTCGTGCAAAATCTCATTTCGATGATTTTCGTCTTGTTATCTATCTTGGAGGGCCAGAAGTTTTTTTTTGTTGGAAAAATTAGATTGGAAGCGGAGATAGATGTGTGAAGTGGTGACGTGAGAGGAGCTATCACTAACATCGAGATTTGAAAATGAAGTGGAACGGAGGATGTTCAGAAATGATGAGCAACATAAACGCGAAATTTGGAAGTATGCAGAAAATGAGTACTGTTCTCGAAAAGTGGAATTTTTCTGTCAATCGACCTAATTTTCAGAATTCACCTATAATGGTGTTCACTGTTAACCTCGTGATGTTTTCAAGTGAAAATGAGAATTTTTTAAATTTTTAGGCAATAGTTATTCTTGAATTTTTTGCTCCCAAATATGGAATAACACACTTCCGACTTGTCATTTTTAATGTTCCGTCTTCTCAGTTCTGATGATTTGGATTAGGCAACCCTTGAGTATGATTTTTGGCTTAAGTCAAATAGTTAAGCTGTCTATCCAGAATCTAAAGTATAACACATAGATCTTTCGTGTGGACTATCCTTTCCGAGATCTTTTCAAACTAACAACTTTTATTAGGTTTCTTTCGACCTTGAAAAAATCTAGAAAAGATGATCCTCCCGCCCTTTCTCTCCATTCGATGACCCCACCAGAAACCAGAATC
This sequence comes from Caenorhabditis sp. 40 LS-2015, assembly GCA_900536305.3. Classification (NCBI taxonomy): domain Eukaryota; kingdom Metazoa; phylum Nematoda; class Chromadorea; order Rhabditida; family Rhabditidae; genus Caenorhabditis; species Caenorhabditis tribulationis. Next base: position 98,897 of record LR544577.1, read on the forward strand.
ATTTGACCTGACCACCTGCTTCCATCAATCTATCACCTTAAATCTCTTTTTACTTCTCTCTGCTTATTGCTCTTTTCTTCCACCTCAGCAATGTTATCATCTTTTATTATCAGTTAGCCGACACATTGAACGACAACTGTGATTTGATTTATTGTTCACCTTGAGTTCTGAATTTTCACACTCTGGTTTCGAGCTTTTTATCATAAGATTTTGATCACACTTTGTAGGATTCGAAAATTTCACTTTGTCATCTTCTGAGATCACAAAATCAATTAGTCTAAAAGGACCACAAAGAAGTTGAAAATCAGATAAAAGAGTTCAGTATTCTTTCCTTCCCTTTTTCTTTCTCCTCTGGCCCGGCTATCGTAAAACTTTTCGACGGAAGTGCAAGTGTAGAGAGCAAGTGTTAGCTCATCTAATGGATTGTTCTGTTTATGAAAATCTTTTTTTAGCCAGAGGTTTAAGACCATCTGGATGGACTGAAAAAGTTTACCAGATTTTTGTAAACATATTGATTGACTACTATTTGATTTTTTGAAAGAATTTTTTCCGTTTCCAAACTCAAGCTTTCGAGATATCACCTTGAATCTCGTTTTCTATAACTGATCATTGCACTAAACTTCAGAATTCTCTGAACTTTCCAAACTTTTCATCATCAATTCTATTCTGGCATGTCCCATCTCTCTAGAAAGTGATGATATCAAACAGAACTGGCTCGAAAACCATGTTTCCGAAGTCATTTCTGAGTTCTATCTTCTTCAACTCATTCGAATCGGAAAACGACAACTTGTTTTCTATTTCTATTTTTTCTCCCTTCTTTTAATTTTGTTCTCATTTGAGCTCTGGGAATTCATTCAAAGTTTTACGAGAAACTCGTTGACAAATTACGGTTTTTTGATTGCACCCAATTTTGAAGCACCCAATTTTCCCATTCAAATTTTCAGATACCAGAAATTTTGCGAATGTCTTGAAATCTTGTTTCCGGGTGGCTCTTTTAGACCTCCCGTGTTTTTTCTAATTTACTCGTTTTTTCGTTCATTTTTGCAAGAAAAAAACTGAAAGAGCTCCCGACCAAAACATCCACAAAGAATAGAACAGAAACAGATGTGCTTTCAGTTTTTAGTCAGAAATTGGTGAAAGAATTTTTTTTTTTTGAAAAAAGTGTGTGTTTCGGACTCGATTCTAATGAGAATTTATGGAGCGTATGTTTTCGACCATCTCCCAAATTATTTGTTAATGTTTTTTTTTGAAATGAATGTCCGATTTTTCTGAAAATTCATTAAAAATACTATTAGGAAAATCTAAGCCTTTTTTGTAGTTGTAGCTGACAGCTTTTCTTGAAAATTTATGTCAATTGAGCCATTTATCGTGAAATAGTTTTTTCTCACAAAGTTTACTACGGTAACCTTGATTACATTCCACTAAAGATCGCACAGTCGATTTTGTTTTTTGTATTTTCTTGTTTTTCACTTTTTTAATTCCCGTTTTTGTTTTGACTCAAATTTTTTTTTCAAATTGAAGCAGTCGACTTTCTTGTGGTATGAGTGAGGCTGGTTACCAAGGTGCTTTGGAAATAACAAATCAAGACTTTACATTTCTCGTATTTTTCACATCTACAGTATTTGTGTGTTAACTCTCCAGTAGAGAATTAAAACTAGAAGGAAGTTGGGAGCACTACTTTGGAAGCTTATTTCATCTGATTCGTCAACAATTATTTAGTGACTCTACTAAAATATCTTTGCTTCTCAAAAATTCACCCAAAAGAGGCAGTGAGAAAAAAAGCAAAAATTTCACACCGCGGTCCTTATTAGTTTAAAACGGATTTTCGACAAAATATGTCACTTGCCATCTATCCGGAAAGAGAATGGAGCGAGAGAAAAGTAGATGAAAGGAGCGAAAAAAAGACATAGAAGAGGAACGTCAAAATACAATTGCTTTGTTTTTCTGTCTTCACTTTGTCGCATTCTGTTCTGTTCCTTGATGGGAGGGCGGATGAAAGATGATCCGAATGGATTTTCCGTCTGCAGTAGAATTGAATCATCTTTTTGCAGAAAATGTTGAATTCGAGCCCTCCTCAAACGCTTTATCAGTTTATAGACTTTTTAATTTCAGTCATATTGATGGAACGTCTGAAATCAGTGAAGCCAATTTTCCCGTTTTCGTAACTTTCCAAAACCCTGGCTACGTCAGTGCCCTACAACTACTACGCAATATGTTAAAACACCCACAAAAAAGTACACAAAGGAAGACGAAACATGTTGAACATGTTAACATCCCAACACATTTTGGAATGGCTATGCTGGTGTCAAATTACATCGGCGACGGATGAGAGCCGTAATCCGAAACTGAGTACATCCTCATCAGTGTTCATAGAAATGAGCGAAGAAAGTTGTGTGACTCTTTTAGGTTTTTTTTTGTTCTGGCAAAAATAGTTTCTTTGATTATTCGATTTCCGCTCTCCTTCACTTCTTTCAGCCACTTTCTGCAAATTTATAAACACTCTGAGATCTACCCAAACTTCATTTTGTAAACACTTGATTCATCAAAAGCATCACATCTGTTTCGAAGCATTTTCGGTGGTCCCTCAATATCATAAATCCCGAAATTCCTATGACTAGAGATCCAGTACTTCATAAACTATTGACCATATGTTGGGGAGCTCTCTCAACATACGTTTCTGTGAATTTTTGCAGTCAGATCAGGTCTTGGAATAAATTGAAAAATTCAAGAAATCACAAATGTCATCTGAAATTTTCATTATTCTTTTTGGTTACGAATTTTATATTTTCTTCTATTGTAAATCCGAACCCAAATTGAATAGTGCCTTTTTAAATCCCGAAACCTTCGTCTGAAGTCCCGCCCACTTCATCCGCTCCTCCTCATTCTTCCTTCCACCTCTCCTATCGTTAGTAGTGAGCTCTCGTTTTAATATTCCAGACGGACCCTCATCCTTCCTGCTCTCCCACGTTCCGTCCGTTCACCATTTTCAGACAGTGGTCCCTTGTAGGTCATGTTTTTTTATCTCGTAAAAATCTTCGATGTTTACGTAACTGTCCTCATTTGTTCGAAGGAATTTGTCATTTCCAGCGAAATCCGTGACTAATGAGAACCCAGAATGGGAGCTGAAAACGGGAGCCTTTTTTTCAAAAATTAGCATCTGTGTGCCATAATTTGGACAAACCCAGTGATGTGAAATGAAAGACTTTGAGTCATTTTTCTTTCTAGAATCCAATTTCTCATAGTGTCTTGGTTACAGTAATCTTGAATGACGTCGAGAAATCCAAGTCAAATTTGTTGAAGTGCTTCTCTGGTTTTATTTCGAATGCCATCTGTGTCTCTTTTGAATGGGTGCACGAATCTCCCCTAACTCATAAAACTCTGTTGGGTTAATTCTTTTAAAGAGTACAGTGGCAAGCAGTGACGAGGTTACCTTTGTCCATTGTTCCGTAACTTTGCTCAAGTTTGTAAGAAACTTAAAACCTTTTTTGCGAGACATAGGAAAACTCTCCAGTAACAGAAACATATGTTTCGAGATGTTTTTCAAAACTTTTTTGAAGTTGGTAACAGGACAAAAACGATTTTTCTCCGTACTTTCAAGTTTGCCCACAAAGCAGAGTTATAGACAAAGATCCAACTATACCTTTTTGGCACTTTCCAGATTTCTGACGTTTACCTTTGACTATCTAAAGATACTTCTTCGTTAGTGTCCAACATAACAACTATAACAAGAGCTTGTGAGTGAGTTTTCAATTCCTGAGAAACTCATACATTGGGGAAGAAGTCCTTTATCCTCTGAAAATGTTTGATTTCTTGCTCTCAAGGCTTTGCTGCTTCCAAGATGGATTTCAAACGACAGCAAGGGTTGCCTTAAAGAAAACAATTGAAGGTTCCCTCAAAAAAGTAATTTTTCGAATTGGCTTCTGAAAACGTGTACTTGTTGAGGATGACTCTTGCTGAAAATCTAACTAGTAAGACGTTTTTCCTCATTCTGACGTATTGTTTTCATCATCAAACCCACGCATAATGATGTTTCATCAGAGGCATATTTCTGATTTTGAAGTGGCAACTTCATTCATTCATATCTTCTTGATCAACCTTCATCCCCATTCATACTGCCAAAAAACTTTCAATGAGTGTACAAAATTGAGTTTTAGTTTCTAAAATTCCCACTTTTCCCATTTTCATCACATCATCAGCAACAAATCCAAAATGAACTTTTGAAACGTTTCTCTAGAACGCTCCTCCAACAAAAAAAAGAACCCCCAGGTCATGCTTGAGTAAACTCATATCTTCCTTCCTAGGGGGCAAAACCACATGCAAAGAAGACACCAATGCAATATCGTTTGTCACTTTAAAAAAAAAGAAGAGGAGAAGAAGAACTTTGTTCTCATTGAATTTTTGATGAAACTGCTCCCTGCGGGAAAATAACCACAAATTTTGAGCTACTTTTTTATATACATTTTATGGGCGAACCATCCCATTTTCGGAGAGGGATAAAAAAATCTGAAGAGTTATCACGTTTTTGATGAACTTCAAAAAATCTAAATTTATGAAGTTTTCAAAGTATTCATTTTTTCTCATCAGCCGGGTTTCCTGAGACGCAATGAATCCCGTAACCAAAAAGGTTGTCTCTTCCGCACAGAATAGTCTATCAGCCTAATTTTACTCCCAAATCAGGACCAGTAGCCGCAAAAAAACTTGAAAACCCAAAACCCACACCACACATCCCGAATCTTCTTCCTTCCGGACAGCACAAAGTGCTACGAGAGAAAGGAAGCGCCCCGCCATAGTTCTTTTCTTTTTTATTTTGTGTGGACATTTTGTCACATTTGTCACGGATCTTTTTTCTGATTTTTTCTCAAAGCAAGTGTGGCCCGTTGTCTTTCCGGGTCTCGAAGTTCAGTTCATTCAAAACGATTTTTGGTCAAAAAGTTTTGTGGTAAAACTAGGTTCTGATTTCCAATACTCTAAAAGTGCGTCACGTTGGCGTCAAGATTTCCTAATCTTGTTAGAAATGCAACCGGAAAAGTTCGATTTTCGAGATATATTTCTTTCAACCCCAAAAACATCATAATGCTAAAACTTTTTTCACATATCTTGTTTCAGAAATGAAAGAGTTTTTCAAACGTAGACCAAACACAAAATTCGAATTGCAAGAACCTGGAAATTCAAAAGTGATGCAAAGTTTCCGTTAGGTTCTTCCTTTTACATTTTCTTAATTTTCTCTCATATTTCCCGACAAAAACTGGTGTAAGAAAGAGTAGATCAGATTTACAATGAATTCTTTCGAATTCTGATGTCGTCCATTTCTCTTTTTATTCCATTTTGACTTGTTAAAGAGAAAACAAAGAAAATGTTACTAGGATTGAAAGAAGAACTTAATACATATATGGTCAATTCTAATGAGAAGGGCATTTTGGGGCCAAAACTAGAAATAAATGTTTGTTCTTTAAAGGTGGTGAAAATTTGAAATTCATACTCGTTTATTTTGTTGGGTGGTAAGAAACGTCGTGTGACTTTTGAAAATGCCCAGCGGTATTCTTTTACCACTAAACTTTTTCAAAGGTCACAATTTTTATGAATTTTTGTAGTTCGCATGAAAACTAGGCTTTCTGCAGTTGAAAAGTGATTCTTCGCATTCCGATTGCTCAGAAAGTTATTCTAACGGTACAGTATAACGATCTCTAGGTTGAATTTAGATCGAATAAACTTTCAAAAACGTCTGTCTGGCTACTCTACAAGACTCCTCAAAATCTAATTATCAACTTTCGGTCAGCTCCCACGCTTTTCACCACCAATAAAACGTGTGAATGAACATTTGAAACAGAGGGAGCAACTAAGAAGAAAATGAAATCCAATTTCGAAGCACCGAAACACATTTGGAGATGACGTAAATTTGAGCCTATCCGTGTGAAAAGAAAAAAAAAGAAGAGGATGAGAGGAAAGACAAAAGGAAGATCAGATTGTGATATCCTTTTTGAAACTCTGCGTTTTTTTGAAACCGACTTCCCACTTTTTGGATTTATATAAATCGAGCAATTTTGCATCTTGCACAAAGTTCAGAAAGTAAAGACATGTGTTTTCACATGTCACTTCCTGCTCGTTTTCTTTTAGAAGAAAAGAACGGGAAGGTTTGAAAGAAACAAATGCATTGAAGAAGAAAAAATAGGAAATAAGGGGGGACAATTTTGAAAGGGCACTTCTCCCCTATGTAGACTGTGGAGTCATTCGATTCACCCTTATTACCTCTACTGATTATTTTTTTTCCATTGTTGTACGTTTCGTCCGTCCCCACCCTTTCATTTCCCCTCTCAAAAAATTCAGTAGTCTAGAATTCCCAACTACTTGCTCGTATGACGGAGACTATAAGAGAAAAGGGAGGGGATAGAGAAACTAAAAATTAGAAAAAAATGAGAAAGAGAATGAGTAATTCAAAACACTAGAATTAGAAAGAACACGTAACGAAAAATTGTGAATGTCTTGTCTACCTAACTTGCCATGTTCTCTTATTCTCATTCAGATATACTTGAGTAAGTTTTGGAATTTCAATAGAACCTCACTTTTCTTCAATTTATGTTCCAACTTTTTTACAACACCCCCCCCCCCCCCT
>LR544577.1:105552-123648 GCA_900536305.3 Caenorhabditis sp. 40 LS-2015
CCCCCCCCCCCCCCCCATTATTAACCACGCAAGCTTTTTGACGCCGACAAGCAATTTTCATCTCGAACACCCATGTTTCCTTTTTCCAAGATTTTTGCTTTTCATCCCACAAGCTATTCCAACTTTTTTCACTTGCCTCCCCTCGGCCTTCTGCTAGTCTTCAAAAAACATTGCGAAAGTTGCGAGCGAACTCATTGAAATTCAAATCTACTCATCTCTTGTGCTCGGTGTCTGTCAGAAGACGTTGACGTCCTCTACTTTTTATTATCGTTCATCGTCATCTTTTTCTATTCGCAACTTTTGCCTCTTTTCTGTTTATTCTTCTCCTCCGATCTTCATATTCACTGTTCTATTTTAGGAGCGTAACCTCAAATGGTAAGAGCTTGAGCACGTTTATTTAGTTCAACTTTCTCAAAATCATGGACGAACCGGTGGATATTTATGAGCAGGCGGCGCTGAATATGTCGATTCCTGAAGGATGTGATGTGAATCGAGCAGTGTATGCATCAATCAAACAACTCATAAGTCATGATATCATTGATCCGAGTCTAGTTGGATTCCAGAACTGTGAACCTTTGGTGAGTTGTAGACTTGGGAGAAACTGAATGTGAACAGAATGGAAAGATGAGAAACAAGTTTTTTGAGAATTTGAAAAATTAAGATCATCTTTTCAATAATTACTTCTGGTGTTGGTTATGAAAACGTGTTGAAATTTAGAGCTTTGGAAAAACTTTGATCAAAACTTCAAGTGATTTTATTTCTTCTTATTTATTAGTCAAGCCTGACCGGTTTTCGTGTGATTGAAGCCCTTAGAAAAAAGGCCTAACACGAAAAGTAATTTTTTCGTTGTAGTGTGGAATATGCTACCATGGCTCCAAAGAGTGGGACTACATCCGCTTCAATATCATTGTCATCGGAATCATCCTACCCATAGTTGGAGTTTTCGGAATCATTGGCAACGCCATCTCAGCTTTCGTCTACAGTCGGCCAGGTAACCCATACTTTATTTCTCATATCCATTCTACTTTCAACTTTCAGAAATGCGGTGCTCTACCAACTTTTACCTATTCTCCCTCGCTTGTTCGGACACTGGCGTCGCATTAACTGGCATTTTCCTATTCTCTCTGGAAACATTCCGTCCGTTTTCACTCACTGTTGCCAGAATGTCTGGTCAACTGTCGGCTATTGTGTACCCTATGGGTATGATTGCTCAAACGTGCTCGGTGTACTTCACAATGTGTGCTGGAGTTGATTGTTTTGTACAGGTTGGTGAGGATTCTCTGTTGAGAAAGGGAGTTTTTGGTTTGTATGAAAAGGATTTTTCAAGATAGGAAGGACTAAATCCGCATCTGATTCATTTTACGTGGAAGCCAATAGTTCAATTTCGAGTTAGTGCAAAACTTGTTTCAAACTGTTTTCACACCAAAAACATCTTCTCTTTCAGGTATGCTTGCCCGAAAAAGTGCGCCGAACATTCTCCCGGAAAGAAACCGTACATTTTCTCGCTATTTGCGTCCTCATTTTCTCCGTTCTTTATAATGTACCTCATTTCTTCGAAGGATTTGTTATCGACTGTTATCACAAAGATCTCGGAGGAATGAGCAGAGAAGTGTGTCCTGCAACGTTGAGATATAATGAATTGCAAGTTTCCTGTAAAACACGCTGAGGTTTAATAGTCATTCTTTAGGTATCAGTCCATCTACTACAAATACATGTACGCTATCTTTCTTGCTGTGGGCCCGCTAATAACACTTATCGTTCTCAATACGTTCATCATTGGTGAGTGAGAAGTCAAAAAGGAAAAAAAGTAATCAACGAATTCTTTCCAGGATTCTCCGTGTTTGGATCCAGTGCTTCCAATACTGATGACACCATGTCTTTGATTCTGGTAGTGCTATTGTTCATTTCCTGCAACACCATCGCATTGATCATCAACATATTTGAAAGTTACTTATCCGAAACACTAGGCAGCAAAATCAACTATATCGTGGACTTGTCGAACTTTTTAGTAGTTTTCAATTCGAGGTGAGATCATTCACATATACATTTTTGGTAGACAGCCTTGTTTGCAGTACTGAACAAAAATACAAAAACTGTTTTGAACAGTTTCTAACAAAACGTGTGAAATCTTTGGACCTCAACTCGGGAAAGATTTTCTTAAATTTCAAACTATTTACAATTCCAGCTTCAACATCATCATCTACATCAAGTATTCCCGTCCGTTTGCCGACACACTATTCTCCTACTTCTGCCGTCAAAAGCCGAAAACTGAGAGTCCTGGACCAGGACCTCCAATTCTGATTACCGAAAAACCCTCTCGGTCGAAAAAATGTAAAGAGACCCTGTCTCGATTATTAGTCGCTTCCCAACCAGAGGTACTTATTTGAGAAGATGCTCTACGTGATGAGGTGCGTGGTTGTTGCTTTTTCATTTGCTTTGTGAACATAAAATTTAAAAAATTGAGTGTAATCTATTTCCTCGAAGTTGAAAACCTTGAAAATCTTCACACGATGAATACGGATTCTAAGTCAGGTTCATTTTCATCGCTGCTTAACTATGAATTTCAAATCTAGTACGTGAAGTGTGTTGCAGTGGAAAACCCGTTTATTTTACTTAGTTGAGATTCCTATTTTTCACGGTGTTCGCCTTAATACAATTGCCTTATAATGTGTTTTCACTCGCTTTCCTCTAGGTTCATTTAATTTTCCATTTTTTTAGTTATTGTTTTTTTTTTCTGTTTGAAGAACCTTTTTCAAATTTTCAGACCCATCAACCTGTGATGCAAGTTGGATCGGATGTTGTATGAACTGATTTTCACATGGAAAGTCATATTTAAAACATATTGAGACTGAAACTTTTCTCCTTCCAGTTTTTCCCACTTCTTCTATTTCATTTTTCACGTTTTTACATTGTGATACTTTTCCTCAAAAAAACGATTGCTTTTCCGATGCTCTCTCTCATTCCGTCAATTTATTCCCTTACAAAATTTAATCCGCTTCAAACGTGTTTCTAGCTAATTTCGATAATTTTTTTTAAATTTTAAATAAATATCATTCTGAAACCTTGAAACCTGCCCTGAAACCAACCGGTAACCAAATTTCAATCAAGTCGACGAGTGTAATATCCTCACTATTTACGTCGCAATCAGTCAGAATTAAAATGACGTAACAACAGCCGTGGGCTGTAAAAAATGTTAACTAAATTCAATGGTGTTTGAAAATCTCAGAACTTTTTGAAACCACCGGTTGACCCCACAAGTTTGTTCAGGAGAGGTGAGAACCTAACGTTGAGCATTTGACATGTAAGAAAAATCGTCCTGGTATTACCTCTCCTGAAAAACTTCTGAACAGTCGTAGTTTAAGAGACTATCCACCATACGTCGACTTTTTCTATGGCTTACTGATGCAAGTCACTCAGAAGAACAATTTGCACTCTACTTAATTACTTCTGCCCCACGAATTCATGAAGTTTATCAACTCGGCTCCATCATGTCTCTCATGTCCTTATTCGAGAAATTGAAGTTGTGACTGATGAGAACCAACTTATTTATCAGACTCTGATCCCAATATCTGCTCTCAGAAACAACAGCTCTTTGTTCAATAAAATCGTTCTTCCATTGGAATTCAAAAGATCTTATCTAAAGAGGAAAATCGGAGACAAATAATGTTTATAAGGGTTGATATCTTGTTCCATTTCACTGATCAGTTTCAATGGAGAAGTTGAAATTTTGTTTCCTTTTCGAGACATTTTCCTACTGAGAATAATATCAGTTCGTACTTGCTCTTCATTTCATTGAAGTTTGGGGCTTGCTCACAATTCGGAATCTTTCCTCCAAAAGTTTCCGTACATTTCTCCGTTGACCTTTTTACTTTTCTTCTCACTTCAGGTCTTCTCCGTCAATGAAAAGATGGCACGAGGGAAAGAATATACACTTGCCTCCCTCAACGTTCGTGTCTGTTGGTCTGCGTCTCTTGTTCTACACCACTAACTGTCGCGACCTGCCGGACCCTTTCCTCCCGATGGACCACTCTACTCATCGTGGCCACAGAGACACAAACTGAGCCTCGCAGCAAACGAACCACTCTTCTCCAAAGGCGTTGCTTTTTTCTTGCAGGAGATGTGGCTGGTAGGAAGAATGAATTTTTTGGGGAGATGAACAAGAAACTGATCAGAATAGAAAACAGTAGTATCGTGGAAAAAATGATGGATATGGACAGCAGAAAAAAAGGCCACCGAAGCGAAAAAGCTGAACGTAAACAACCTGGGTAATTCAACATGAATGTTAAAAACCTGGCAGTTTTCTGTAAAATTTTTTGAAGTGAAGCTCTGCCTTCCCTATTTCTTAATCGCGGGCTGTCTTTTTCAGCAATACAAAATCTATATCATGTTTGCTCCAAAACTCTGTGTTTTTTTTTGAAAGTTGAATTTGAAAATGTTCGCCCTAGTATCATTTTTCATGAGCACACAATTTGTTGGAAAAGTTGTATTCAAAGTGAGCTGATCCTTTTCTCAAAACACTCTCAGTATCGGCTTTGCAAAATGTCTCACCGTTGATGTTTTTCAGAAACTTTTTTCTTCGTTTTCAGTTCTACAATTTTCAGCTAAACTACTCTCACCAAAAATCATTTTGCTCCATCATACATTTTTTTTGATTGTACCCAAGATAAAGAAAATGTACTTTGAGACATCAGATATTTTGAAGTAAAGCAATTCCAGATTGAACTTATTTCAATGCAAGTTATAACTCTTAACGTAAAGAGCCGAATCTCATGAAAACAGATTAATTCAGTCAGAAATCACGTAGTCGAGAGAAGAAATCCAGTAAGTTCTCAAAAACAATCCCATCGCTTGCCCATGCTTGTTTTTGTTCTTACCTTTCTCACACAGCCAGTCACTATTCACATGTATTATCCATCTCCACTTAGCCATCTGTCCACAGATTTATGGGTTGACGACTTCTCCCATTGCAGAAAAAAGACCTGCGCGACTATACTGCTTTCGGTTTTTAATTTCTTATTTCATGACTATAGAACTTACTAAAATTGATTTCAAGGAGGATTCGGTTTTATCTGGGAAACATGAGTTTATTCTCCGTCTTCTCATTGCTTGACACGGGCCATCAAACATGGCTTCTTTATTCTGCGTCTCTCCTCGACAGAAATCTCTCAAGTTCTCCTCTAATGTCGAACACTCTCATCATTCCCATCTGCCCCGTCTGCTCATTTTGGCCAACATAGGCTTGATTCCTAGGAGCAGTCAGTGTAGCGTCCTCGTTCTATTTTACATAGGTCACCAAGGAGAACACTAAACAAAGACGGGGATCGCTTGGTTTTTTTTTCCTTTTTCTCTTCTCGCAAAGAAAAGTGACAGGTATAACTCATTTTTGCTTTCCCAAATCACATAAGCAAACAAAAGTAAATTTGTTTTGAAGACTCTGTGAACTATATTTCAAACTTAACAGAGCGTCAATTGATGTTTCCGTGAAACTAAAACCGCTGTTTTTATCATTTTTTAATGAATGCAAAACTGAGTATTCGATAAACGAGTGGATCAAATTTTCCGTCATCTTATGAAAAAAAGAAAAAGGCTTCTTTCTTTTCCTTCTCGGTCTCTGCACACAAAATCTATTTCTTCCTGAATGACAACTCCTCTCGCCGCTCCCGTCTCTTCTGTTCGTTCATCCTGGCCAGCAACACACACACACACACACACATACACACACACACACACACACACACACACACACACACACACACACACACTCCACAGTGGTCGTAATGTGCCTTCTCTTCCCAGTTCTTTTGTTATTTTTGTTTTCTAGTTCACCCGCAAGGACATTTAACCACCACCTGTTCAAGTTCCCCTCTTCTCTTTTGCCCTTCCTCTTGTTTTTCCGGAGAAGATTTTAAAATAGTTCAAATGACAGATATTCACTGCCCACGGAGCAACACGCATCTGAAAAATTTCCCCATTTTCCTACTATTTTTTCTCTCTCCCTCTCTTTCTTTCTCTCTATTTTTCTTCTCTGATTTCGGATACCTGGGAAAAATACAAAAATGTAGTTTTCCCGGATTTGTTTTCGCGCAATTGTAACTTGTCAGTTAGAGCCCAGTGTCAGCGTTTGACTTTCAGATTTTTTCCTACTTCCATTTTCGATATAAAACTCATTCTTGGGATATGTACGAAGGTATGTGTAGAAACTGCTACGTAATTATTAATGAAAGACATGTTCAGAGCAGCTCCCGGAGAATGTATCCGAGTTCATCGGATGCCTTGTGGAGCTGCTTACTCGGCCTCCAGAACATGTACAAATGACAACACGTCAACTCACAGACTTTCCACAATGGGTGAGTAGTTCACACACACTTGAAAAAAGGTTCCTCAAGTTACCCAGCATTGGCTCATTTTCGGGTCCAAGGCAAAATTGACCTAACAGATTCAGAATCAGCAAGAAAGTTTCGCGAAACGCTCACGAGATTCACATTGAAAGTTCTCGAGATTTCCATGATGGTTTAAGGGTTTTTGAATAGAGAGCACTGTTTTTCAGACCATTATTTTCACGGGAGTTTGATAGATTTTGGCTTGAATCTCACAAAAATTTTGCAAATTTTTCTTCAGATTCTGAATCTGTCAAGTGAATTCTACCTTGACTCATATTATTAGATATTTTACCTAGGAGAGCCAAAGAGTACCTTTGTGAGTTTAAGATTAGATTTCATTCATTCAATTTTCAGTTGGCACTAGCCGGTGACAGATGTATGGCAGTGAGATCTTATCATCTTATGCAAGAAGAAATGATGGACGCTAGAACAAGAGCAGCAGTTGAACATGAGAACCAACAACTATTTCTGGAAGAGGAAGAACGAAGATGGAATTTCGAACAAGTGCGCATTGAATTCGCAAGAGCTCAGGAGGAGGAAGCGAGGCTTCGATCAGATCAGGCAAGATCGCGAGTCGTAGAGGAAACGGAAAGTGAAGAGTGTACCTCCGAGCAAGATGAAATGATGAGAGAACAAGAGGAACAATCTGCAAATGAAGAAGTAAAACAGCTCGAAAGAGAGAAAGAAGAGAAGAAATTGAGAGAAGAAGAAGAGAGAAGGAAAAAACTGGAAGAGCAAAGACGAATATCAGAAGAGAAGAGGAAAGTACAAGAGAAACCGAAGAAAGTTCAAGAAGAAAAAGCTCGTCAAAAAGTGAGACTGATTGTGTGGTGAATCAATTATCTATAATATTAACAATTTTAGCCAGTCATTACCAACCAGCCACACGTAAACTTCATGTCCTTCATCGGATCAGGAAAAACTTGTGAGTTTTTCTTAAAAATTTTCCCAAGCAGGTGGTGATACTCAAGACTGAACGTCTACTAGACACTGAACTATATTCAATAATCATTTACCGTGGCAAAAAAAAATGACGAGGGTACCTGAGTTCATTGAACCGTAACTTTGCTTCAATGTGTCCAAATATCACAAAAAATACCATCGAGTCCCAAAAACAGAATAATTGTGATTGCACACTTCCCAACGTAAAAAAATTTACAGATCTGAAGTTCAACAAGCAAGAGTTACCAGCGAAACTCTGCAAGAAAATGAACGACGAGGTGATCCAATACCCAATAGGAATCGCATACGACGAGAAGGCTCAACTCTGGTTCATATGCGATCGGAACACTCACAAAATGGCGGTATTCAACATGAAAACCGAGTTCATAAGCGTTTGCGATCAATTGACAAGTCCAACAGCAGTAATGGTGTACGAGGAAGGAAAAAACGTTGCTGTATTATGTGCTTTCAAAAACATGCACACAATATATACATACGACTACTCCACATCGAAACCTACTATCAAACCAATTATCAGTCATGAGGAGGATGTTTATGACATGAAATACAAACTGCGCGGACTTGCCAAATCTGTAGGAAGCAACATCATCTCGATGGAAACGAACACTCTTCGTGTCTTCAAAAGGAGTGTCGGAGGAAAAGTCTTCGAGATGGCAGACACATTGAATCCGTGTTTTCTCGCCACTTTCAAAACCTTGGTGGCTGTCTCTGATGTCATTCTTAACAAGGTGTTCATATTCAGTATGGATGATAGAAACTGGGACTCGATAATTTTTGACAAGATGAAAGTAATTGGAACTGATGTAAGTTTTAATGTTCTCCTCTCATTCACAAACTTTGTGACTTTCAGATGGATGTGCCGACATATAAACTCGCTGATCAAAATGGATTCAAGTTTGTGTCCGGAGTGCAGTTTGATGCTGTTGGAAGTTTGATGGTTGCTGATTCTAAGGGACATTCCATGAAGGTATGTAGATAGTTTTTGAAATCGAAAATGTAGCTAAGGGGTCATGGCGTTTATTAGATCTGTGAGATTCAGGTCAAATCAAAATACAGTGCTCCACATAAATATAACCTCACCTCGGTTTTTTCGAAAAATCCACTTTTTTACAAATTTTCAAATAAGCTAGATATGTGAAAATACTGTTTTTCTGATTCTGAAAATGNCAGTGCTCCACATAAATATAACCTCACCTCGGTTTTTTCGAAAAATCCACTTTTTTACAAATTTTCAAATAAGCTAGATATGTGAAAATACTGTTTTTCTGATTCTGAAAATGCACCGTACACAAAAACATACCACGTAAAATACTTTTTTGGAACAGCGATTTAGGTGAAAAATGACCATTTGACGTTCCACAAAAATATAACCTCACTTGAGGAAATAGCTCAATATTCGCAAAAATGAGAAAAGTAACAGCGGAAACATGATTTTATTGTGGATTGGGCCTCCATTGTGTCAGTCCACTTCATAATTTGGAATTTCCATCAAGGTTTGGAAAGCTGAAGCCCTCAGTAGTCATGAAATTGGTGATGAATGTTTTCGAGTCATTAGAGATGGGAAACATATCGGTACCGGGGTAGATCTTTCTCAAAANATGAAATTGGTGATGAATGTTTTCGAGTCATTAGAGATGGGAAACATATCGGTACCGGGGTAGATCTTTCTCAAAACACCTCCCCTGTTATTCTTGAAGATATTCATGACACGAAAGGATTTCGGTCATCAAGATCTCCGATGTTCCTGACGCATATTCCCGATCTTTTACAAATGGCGCAATGAGTTGGAGCTCCATCTTGTTCGTATACTAAATTTTATGTACGAGATAGATGTTAAAATGAGGGGATGTTTCAGTGACAACCATGTCGCCGACCTGAGACGTTTATCTCATCCGAAATGAGCCGTATCCTCACTCGATCGAAGCAAAAAATCACACCCAACATCAGGGTTTTATGGATAGAACACGATCACAACCAAGAAAGGTGGAGATGATGTTCAGTGATGACTAAACTTTAACTGTGATATGTCAGCCGGTCATCAAAGTTACTGACGTGGTATTGAGAAAAAACACTTCGATTTAATTGACACAACTCTAACAGAGAGAGGAGTCATACGTTTGGCTGTGATTTCTTGCTCCGATCGAGTGAGAATACGGCTCATTTCGGATGAGATAAACGTCTCAGGTCGGCGACATGGTTGTCACTGAAACATCCCCTCATTTTAACATCTCTCCCGTACATAAAATTTAGTATACGAACAAGATGGAGCTCCAACTCATTGCGCCATTTGTAAAAGATCGGGAATATGTGCCAGGAGCATCGGAGTTCTCGATGACCGGAATCCTTTCGTGTCATGAATATCTTCAAGAATAACAGGGGAGGTGTTTTGAGAAAGATCTACCCCGGTACCGATATATTTCACATCTCTAATGACTCGAAAACATTCATCACCAATTTCAAGACTACTGGGGGCTTCAGCTTTCCAAACCTTGATGGAAACTCCAAATTGTGAAGTGGACTGACACAATGGAGGCCCAATCCACAATAAAATCATGTTTCTCGCTGTTACTTTTCTCATTTTTGCNGTGAAGTGGACTGACACAATGGAGGCCCAATCCACAATAAAATCATGTTTCTCGCTGTTACTTTTCTCATTTTTGCGAATATTGAGCTATTTCCTCAAGTGAGGTTATACTTTTGTGGAACGTCAAATGGTCATTTTTTACCTAAATCGCTGTTCCAAAAAAAGTTTTTTACGTGGTATGTTTTTGTGTACGGTGCATTTTCAGAATCAGAAAAGCAGTATTTTCACATATATAGCTTATTTGAAAATTTGGGGAAAAGTGGATTTTTCGAAAAAAACCGAGGTGAGGTTATATTTATGTGGAGCACTGTATTGAATCGGTAAGTACTTACCGTTTCACAGATCTACCATAGATTGAACAACCGAAACATTCCATCTTTGAAACTCTAACCAACCACAATTATAGGTCTACAATCGTGAGTTTAAGTTCATCCATCGTGTCTCCAGTGTTTTCCCTCTCCCATACGTCACCTCGTTTCACGTCAACAAAGAAGGAGAGTGTGTGCTTCTGGACACCAAGGATCCGAAAATCAAGCTGCACAGAGTGAAGTTGACTTCAGGACCTTCACAGTTTCCGTGGCTTCGACCAGAATACTGGGGTTCGAAAGAACCAGAGCATCAACCGAAAAGCTCTAAAAAGTTTTGATTCAGTTATACAACTTTTCCCAATTTCACATTCCTCTTTTTCTCCAACACTTCTCACTTTTTCTTATACGTAACGAGTTTCGCTTTTTGTTTCTCGATTTCACCAGCTTTATGATCCTGAGCCATATTTTCTGAAATTACCTACATTAGGGATAAATATTTTGTATTCATTTAATGAAATTGGTTCAATATGTATTAGGATGTTTTTCTTTTTCTGACAAAACACTCAATGAAATAATATTTTATTCTTCCTTACATATCTCAAATTCTTTCGTAGTCCATTTCGTTCTGTTAGGAAGACTTTTTGGACCGGTTAATTGGTTTTGCACTAAATGATAAGGATGTTTTTTTGAATGGGGATAGTGATTTATATTCAAGATCGATTCAGAATATTGCTACGCACAGGTAATGTACGATCGGATCCATATCCGATACCGTGTTCTGTCCGCGCGCGACTCTGTACTCGGCAGTGGGGAGTTTTAGTATACTACTCATTTTTATCCTCTTCTTGCTCTCACTTCAGCGTTTTTTCAGCAATTCATTCACTGCTCGATTTTGAGTGATTTATGTAAGCAGCTAAAACATGAAGAATGGAAAGATAGCTGGCTTCGATTTTCACGTCTCATCTGTTTTCAGTTGTTTAATTTTAGTTTTTACACTAGTACTAGTTTTGAATTTTGAACGCTTCGCAAAAAAAAATTTTTTTTTCAAGTCAGTATGCCTTGATGCGGAATTTCAACCGACAAGATCCATTGTTTTCAAGTGCTAAAAGTTTTATGAAAAATCTTGTGCTTTCCTCCATTTTTCGGTTTTTGAGATCTGGCGTGAACTCTAGGTCATAATTCATCTTGTCATTCACTCGAGCATTTATCCATCACTACGCTGTTTTGAGAGCACTTAGAACTGGGGAAAAAAGAACAACTGCCACATTTTTTTCACACTTAGCTTTTGCTTCCTATGTGCCACATCTTACTGGAGGGTTCCCCTCATTGACGTTCATAACCCGAAAAATCAATTGTGTTTTGAGAAATAAACATAATTTTTTCTACTAGTTTGATTTATATGTAAGTCTCCTATTTCAAGATTGCTTTGAATTACAGTATGTTTTCAGAACTGATGAGATCTGGATCAAAAATGAAACTGAAACTATTTTGGATCGTGCTCTTTTCAATCATGGTAACAATTGGAGCAGATATGACCATCGAACAAATCGTGAATCAATCTTTTCACGACGAAGGTCGAGTCTCCAATCTATCCACCTACACTGTTCAATATTCTGGAGTCGTCACTTGTCCTCATAATGTTCAATATTGTGTTGGAGCGAAGTATTATGGGATTGATGAGAAGTGAGTTTACCTTAACATTTCTGCCTGATCTTTAACGCTAACCAATATGACTCCAGTAATCACCGCAATTTCCTCTCTACTTCCCTGTTTTGCTCCAACAAGAGCGCAATCTATCATCATGCAATTTTGACGTTCGGATCCAGTGAACCGTGGAATGTAAGTAAAATGTCTGGTCGTGTTCTATATTATCATTTTCAGACCACTCTCGAGCCGTTCATCCAAATTGTGCACAATTGCTCAGAGGACCACTCCTATCGTATTTCCGAAAAATCGGTCACAAAGATCCGGTTTGAAAGTGAAAACCGGTGGGTGTACAAAGCTGTTTATAACACCAAACATTTCACACATTTACAGGAAATCGATGGAATCATTTGAAATTGACTTGGGCGTTAGCACATTCATTGATACGTCCGACGACAGAGCCTTCTACGCCAATACTCAAAACATCAGAACTTATTTCAAGAGGGAGGATATTGGTCTCTTCACCAACGACACCAGATTCTATAGAGTGGAATTGACAAAACCCGTGACCGAAGAAGTATCACCAGGAGAAATCGCCACTCAGCCGATTTCCAAAATTGTTTTCAATGCGCCATATGATGTACTTGGTCAAACACACTTTGTAGAGGCTTTGAATCTTTCAAGCCGCCGGATTCGTTACACAGCCAAGACTACGAGCAACAAACGTCTGTGGGTTCATCCAACTTCCGGAAGTCTTGGTCCAGAAGAAGCCGTTCTGTTTTCGATCTACTGCAGTGAAATTTCCTATAAACAGAACAACCTGAAAAGTGATAATTTCACTATTGAATGGAAACACTTTGCGAATCCGGCAGTCTCCGAGACGTTTCAACGGGATTGGTTTGAGGAGCACGACCTGATTCGGAACAAAATTCTTCCAATTGAATACAATACTTGACTGACTACTCATATTTTATGGTTCATCCAGTAACGACCAAATCTTTGTCTAGGAGCTGAAGGTTAATTTTGGTTTTTGAATAAAT
The DNA here is from genome assembly GCA_900536305.3 of Caenorhabditis sp. 40 LS-2015. Classification (NCBI taxonomy): domain Eukaryota; kingdom Metazoa; phylum Nematoda; class Chromadorea; order Rhabditida; family Rhabditidae; genus Caenorhabditis; species Caenorhabditis tribulationis. The sequence continues at coordinate 118,472 of LR544577.1, forward strand.
TTTTATTTGACAAAGAGAAAACTACTTATACGACAAATAAGAATGGGGTCCGAACTGTACAATGTACAGGTGAGGTTAAAAATAATGATGCCAATGAGGGTCAGAAATATGAGTTCGGTTACTGTAAAAGATTGGGATGAGATTATAAAATGAGTTAAATTCATTTCAAAGTCGAATGTCTCGGGCCGTTATCCATTGTCGTTTTATCCGTGTCCAGATCAGGAGATCCTCAGAATCAGAAAAGCATCATCGCACGTTTTTTGACGTCGAAGAAGTAGGACACTCCTACAAGGATGATCGCAATAATAGCCAAGACGAAGAGAACAATCCCCGTCTTCTTGCACTTCTTCTTGTTCTTCTTGCACCATGGGAACTTTCCGAGCGTGACCTTCCAGATCTTCTCGGAGAAGCCTGAATTTGTTGGAAATGTTTAAGAAAATAAACGTTTGGCAAACATACTCAATTTTTCCGGGGGATACGTCTTGTTCGGGAACATTGGGAAGATTGGGTAGCGTGGTGCTCCGGTTGGGACAACTGACGCTCCTGCTTGAGTGTTTTGAATTGAGCTCATCTGAAAAACAGTTTCTGATTAATTGAAAACAATTTTTTTGAAAACTGAAAAAGAAAGAAAAAAAGTAAAGAAAAGTAGAGACAAAATGGGAGCAGGTGACATGGTTCCCATTGTACCCTCGTTTTATAGACGATCTCCACTGACCCAAGGATCGAATGGGCGGAGCGTGGACAGAAAACTGTTTTCGAGGAAGAGATGAGCAGCTAGACAATAACAGGAGTTTGATGAATCACATTGAGTGAATGAAAATCAGATCTTCGAGATAAGTAAACGATACAGACAACGTAGGAATCGGTATTGTGAAATAAGTAAGAATTGATGGTTAAAACATTGTTTTTCATTTTTGCTACTCAGCGTGATTCTAGGTTGAAGAAAGTGTTGAACAGGACTGCGAAAATTACGAGCCGGGATAAGCAGAAAATAAGGAACTGTGTCAGCTTGTTTGCCTATTTTTTTAAAACCTCGAACTCTGCCCTGTAAACGGTGTTGAATCTTAAGTTTTTGGATATTAAGATTTTCGCTGTTGAACGTTGCCAAATATACAACCAACTGGCCCAGCCGTTCTATCTATTCTGGTGTTGCTAGGATAGTTCTGATAATCAATACGTTTGTTCCGTGAAAACCGTTTACATTTCTCGAAAGATGATTCCCAGCAACAAGATTTTAAAGACAAACTCCGAGCATTTTTCTGAAAATTGGCACACAGGTAGCTTTTGAAACCGCAATAGCGAAAACCCTGGGAATCATATTAAGACGCTACAAAAATGACAAGTGTTGTCCCTTTTGTTCTCAATTTCACCAGACTTCAAAAAAAGTTTATGGGCACAGTAACAAACTTGATAGATTTTTCTTAAAAACTTGTCTCCTACTAGAATGATGATTCAAAATTAATCATACAGACACACTCAAATTTTTAGAGAAATCAGGTAGCTGGGAACCACCTGCCAACTGCTCAAAGTGCTCTTTTTCTGACTAAAAATGGTCAGATTGTTCATCTTTGCTGCACAATGGTGCACTTCATTATAACCAAGTGAAGTACCGTGGAACGTAGAAATTGTAGTTATATCTCTTATACCCAATTCTGTGTATATTCACATACTTCTTTTCTTCAGATCCGTTTGTTCCATTCAAGGTTACTCAATTTCGAGACCTGTTAATATTACACTCGCGTAGTCATTCAAGCTCTCGTCTTTTCTCTTTTCTTACTCGCCACAAGTTGGAGATATTTTTCTCTTATATGATACGTAATAAGAGAACAAATGCAGTTTTCGAAGAATATCATGAGCCCTTCTCGATATCATAACATACCTGTCTACTGTATAATCCCACTGGTGATGGAACAGGGAAGTGGTATTCAAGAATCTTCACTAGTGGCTGTGATTTTTGTCTCAAGTGGTTTATGAGCGGAGCGAGAACTGTCTGGCAATAATGACGATTCTCAGAATTGAGAAAACATGAAACGGGCGTTGTGTAAAGGAATAATAACAGGGATCTCTGATAAGCAATGGGAGAAATTAGTTTTCTAACGTGGAAAAATCAAAAGAGAGATAAATGGTTACCAATTTCTCATTGCAAAAAAAAAGCTCAATCGAGAGCAAATCAGTCAAACCGAGAACTTCAAGGTAATAAGAAGCAAGCTCTGTTTGTCTGAAATGTAATGATAGTTGGATTGATCTAATCCATCTGTTGCATCCAGTGTAATCATGAAAATCAAGCGGTTTGAGTGGCTAGTTATGATTTCTAACGAGCTGGAAGCATTAACTAAGAATAAGTATTAAAGTGATTCATTGACTTTAACTTCAAACCTCTCTAACCTGCACATCGCCACGTTCTGAATCATTTTACTTCTCTAATTAAGTGTTTTGGAACTTGAAATCAATTGACAGACAAAGAACCATTCGTCAGCATCAGTATAATTCAGTCTCGTTTTCACATGTCTCGCTTTTTGTAGATTGTTATAGAAAACTGATAAATCACAGTATGGGCTAATGACTGCATACTGGTGGAGTTTAAACTTAGTTATGATCATGATGAAATTTTTTTTTGTTTATTCCACAACAAATTTTCTAGAAGATCGAGAGATTCGCGGCGAAACTGAAAAAGGAGGACACAAGGGTTACAAAACTTTGAAAATACGTGTGGCAAGGGATTTGGGTGAATACATTGAAAATAAGATTGCGGAGCACCGGGGAACATCTAAAAAATCCAAAAATTCTAAAAAGCACATCTTGTGGCTGGAGAAACTTCCAGAGGAACAGATTGAGAGGAAGAAGCTCAAAAATTATACGACGAGAGAAAAATTGAAGGAGAATGATAAAAATTAGAAGAGACACTGTATAGTTATATTGCGTATACTAATGTGACCTCAAAATTTTGTTTATTTTTGTGCTAATTGCAACTGTTTTCACGTCACTATCCTCTCCATGCAATCTGACGGACATGAGAGCAGTCTCAAATATTTCAACAGCACACATAAGGATCTAAAGTTGCTTAACACGCTCATCAGTTTTCAGAATAATAAGATCATTCATCATCAGTCTAGTGTCCGGACGACTTTCCAACATCAGCGGTAAGGAGATTTGGCTGGCTTGTGTTACTTCCAGACTGCTTTTGCTTCCTGAAAACTATCTGCTGATAATGGACGACGATTTTCATCTCCGCAGCAACGCGTTCGATATGGCACAGGCCCGAGCACTGCCAAGAATCGAATCCAGGAAGACATCAGGATCGTGCTCTACTGTAGTTTTCACATTTTATCAATTGCAGAAAAGAAACTCACATCACTTATCTTTGACCCAAATCTCAGAATCTCAGTATCTCAGAAGATGCGTGGTTCTTGACAAATTCCGTATATGTAGTTGATTTTCACATTTTATCTTTTCTACGAGTGATAATTTTTGATTCAAATTATGACCGCTCTCGTCCTTATAGGATAATATTCACGAGCTATCGCGAACTTCTCGAGCACGTAGAATTTTTTCGAATTTCGTGTCTTGGCCCAGTAATTTTGATCACATTCGATACTCTTGAAAATATAACGCCTTAGCTTTTCATCCGATTAGACATGTTTCATTGGGATTCATGTGCAATGTTTCGCCGTACAAATCAACCGCAACGCGCACGCGACGCTTCAAATTTCGAAATTATTCTGGGAAGAACCCCACAAAATTCAAAACCAGTGAGTCATGAATTGGAGAGTCGTCAATGCGGTTCTCCCCCCCCCATCCATTTTATTGTGTGATCAGTACAGTTTTTCTTTCTCATTTGCTCAGATTTTCTCTCTTGTTTCGAATTCATTCTCTGATCCGCTTTTGCTCTTGTTTCTTCACACCTGTAGGATCAAAGTTTTGATCGACCACATCGCGACCGCAACGCCTCGGACTCCTCGAACATTTCCAGATTTAATGATTTTCACATTCTACCTTTTCTATGAGGGGTGCGTTCTTAATTCGAGATCTGGCCGTTCTGATCCTCGAAAGCTATGATTTTCAAGTTAATTAGAGTTTTGAACTCAACTTCAGGTACAGTATTTTTATCGTATGATCAAACCGCGACGCGCCCGCGACGCTTCAAATTTCGAAATTATTCTAAGAATATTCCACAAAATCCGGAACTAGTGAGTCATGAACTGGAGAGTCGTCAATGCGGTTCTTCCCCCTCCATCCATTTTATTGTGTGATCAGTACAGTTTTTCTTTCTCATTTGCTCAGATTTTCTCTCTTGTTTCGAATTCATTCTCTGATCCGCTTTTGCTCTTGTTTCTTCACACCTGTAGGATCAAAGTTTTGATCGACCACATCGCGACCGCAACGCCTCGGACTCCTCGAACATTTCGAGATTTAATGATTTTCACATTCTATCTATGAGCGGGTTTGTTCTTAATTCGAATTCTAGGCCCTTCTGATCCTTGAAAATTATAATTCTCAAGAGTTGACTTTTCAATTCGGATTCAGGTGCAGTATTTTTACCGTATGATCAAACCGCGACGCGGCCGTAACGCTTCAATTTTGAAAGGATTCTGAGACGATTCCAGAACATCCAGAACTAGTGAGTCATAAATCGATGAGAGGTCGTGGCGATTCATCGTATCTTACTGATTTTGATAAACCGCGTCGCGACCGCAACGCCTCGGATTTCTGAAGAATTTTCTGGAGTGTCTTTCGAAATGACTCACACCCTTTCCCCTTTTTTCTACAAGCTATTGCTTCTTTTATTCAGTTCATTTTTTCTCTCACAAAATCACTTTAATTCTAAAGATCGATCGCGACGCGACCGCTTCGCCTCAGACGTTTCCTAAACTGCCGAAGAAGCGGATGATTTTGATCACTACTCCTAGGACTTCTCTACTCTCTTTTTCACAGGAAACCTACCTCACTATCGGCTCTTTCTTTATCTTGTTTCTCTTCCCCACCTCTCGAAATTTCAGCCAACTTCGACACCATGTCCACTGACTCCGACCATGTCAACAACTACGAGACCTTACTCGCGGAGAAGATCGCTTCTCTGAACCACGTCAACACTCATTCGCAGCCAGGCAACAAGATGCTCTCTTCTACTACTACCTTGGTAAGACTGGAAGAGGGGAGAGGGGGGGGGGGGGAGGGAG
>LR544577.1:133285-158884 GCA_900536305.3 Caenorhabditis sp. 40 LS-2015
GAGAGAGAGAGAGAGAGAGAGAGAGAGAGAGAGAGAGAGGGAGAGAAAGTCATTGGACACCAACATTAGCATACACACACCTGTTGCTCTCTTGGCATATAGTGAGCCGGTCGCTGGCGCCCTTAATCAATAATTACGTGTTTCAAACTCAACCGCGACTTCTGTCATCAAACGCAGTCACAAATTTTCGTTTCGCAAACGTTTCGCGCATATTTTGTACTGATTGGTGCAAATTTTCACTTCTCACTATCAGTATTTTTCATCTCGTTTGAACATCTGTCCTTGAATTAAAAAAAAAACCATCCTAGAACGTATCGAAAGCTTATTCCAATTTCAGAACATCAAGAAATTATTCAACAGAAAATACTGAAAAATACTGAATACCTTACCGCACGGTATTAAATATTGTCTGAGAATACGTTTTTACAGTATAGTCTGTTTTTCCCTCTTGCGGATCTTGTTTGCCTTTTGTCATTTGGAAACAATTTTTCCAGAAAGTTTGTACCCTGCCTGAATTCAATTCATTAATGTTCACAGTCTTCAATTAACCGTTTTGTTTTTGTCTTCCAATTAGAGATTTCAGTCTTTGCAGATTTAAAGGCAACATCACCAACTATTGCGGTTCGAAATGGAAACAACACCACCAACTGTTCCTGTTGAAAATGGTTACTGTGCTGATGGAAAAAAACAACTCATGAAAAAAACAGAGGTGCATAGATTGATAGTTTGAGCTCAAATGCTATATTCTTTTTGTTCAGAACATTCTTTCTGGAGCTCGTCAAATCACTTTCAAGAGGAAACCAATCGACCAGATTGGAAAACCAGTTATCGAAAAGAAACAAAAGTTAGCCAAAGACCGAGTGACAGCAAAGAGAATTCCAGGGAGAGAGCCAGTTAAGTTTGTAAGTATTATTGGAGTTTGAATATTTAAACGAAATGATTCTTTTCTATACAGCGGATTCCCGTTACATTAAAAAAACTTAGCATGGAGGAAAAACAGAAACAAGAATCAGCTTCCAAAAGTTTTAGAAATCAGTTTCCCAAATTTTCTCATTTTCAATTAAAAAATTAGAGAGCACAAAGTCATTATATCTTGACCCAGTTCATATTTTTCAGATGCAGGAATATCGTGACATGCGCTTGCCAATGATATCTCTGTCATACAGGAGAGGAACTCTAAATAACGTCGACAGACAAGTGCTCAAACCTGAAGTAAGCTGCTGAACAGTAGTCTTTTCAACTTAAAAAAAAACTTCAGCCTCACATATATGTTCCACATCCTTTCCCACCTCCAATATATAAACATAGGAGCATGCCAAATTCTGTCGTTCCGATTTACAATGTGAAGCCAGCTTCAAGTCACACTAAAGGACCAGTTGGGACACTTCCGGTAAGCTATTCTAAAGTAGCAATTTCAATTTCATGAAATCATTGAAAATTGAGATGAAGGGATAGAAAATGAGAACTCCACAAGATAACTTTGGGATATCGCTTGATTTCTTACTGATTTAAGTTCATTGAACATCCAATATCGCGTCGTCACTAAAATACCTATTAGTTCTAGACTCTTTTTGGAAACAGCAGGTGGAGGCTCTGTCACTAACGCAAAACTTCACAAAGCAGTTATACTTCGTAACGCCTGGTGTTTCAAATCTTTTGTCAATTTGGAACTCGTCTGACTTTTTGGGCAACTCAATCGTTTTTCTGAAGAATATAATATCAGCCAAACGTGCCATTTTTGAAGTGTTGATCCACAAACCCAGCAATTCTCAAAGAAATCGGAACGCTGTAAATCATTTTTCGAATCTTCAAAAGTCGTAATTTTTGACCATTTTGCATTAAAAACACAATATTCTATATTCTTCGAGCGGTACTGTATTTTTCACTTTTTTTTCTCACAAGAATAACATAAAAAAGCAGGTTATCAAAAAGTATTGAAAAAATTGAACAACAACAATACAATGAACAAAATTTTCAGATCGAGTCATCTCAAATTCCGAGTAACTTGTCACATCAAAACCCATCTGACGTAGTGGACAATTCAGTAGATTTTTTGTCATCTAAGACCCCATCAGCTTCCAGTTTCACTGAGGTTCCAGTTCAGTCGCTACACGTAAGTTTCCAGTACTTGGTCAAATTGTTTTACTCATTCAAGATCATTAAAATAAGAAAAGCTTCAATTCTACATTTCTCTAACACAAATATTTTTTTCAGAAAACGAATGAAGCTCCTAAAGTCTCGGTGAATACCGACCGCATGCAAGAGTCTTATTCAATTAATTTTTGTCCACGGATGGTCACTGAATTTCAAACGATTATGACTTCTGTCGCACAAAATGAGGTATAAAATATCACTTTCTTTTAGATTTGGGGTTTTTGGGATTTTTCTTTCATCCTTTTTCAAAACTCTTGGAAATTCTATGTTTCAGGATATCGAAAACATTCCTCCGACCACCAGGTTTGCGGCTGATAAAAACTTGTAAGTATTTGACTTATTTCAGATTGAGATGACTTTTTAAAATTTACAGGTGCATGGACATTGATGATACAACAGAGAAGCAATCTGAGGAATCTTTGAGTGTGAAGCTGGCACAATGGATTCAGGGTTTGAGTGAGCCGACTAAATCGCATGCGACGGAGAAACTGGTCAAACAGTTATTGAGATCACTGAAAAAGGTTTTGGAAGGCTCTCAAAGCGACGAAGAGATGTATAAGGAAATCCATGAGAAGTTTGCGACGAGATTCAACAGTGTTCATGAAGACGTGTTGAAGACGAGGCAAGAAAAATTGAACTGTATTGCGAAACTTGCGGAGGTGAGTTCTGAGAGGTGATAAAAATATGATGGCAAGAAAACCGGGCACTGGCTCTGAAAAGTCCAAAAAATTCTGACTATGAGTATTTTCGAAATGAAGTTTCGACCGAAATAATTTCTTAAATCATCTTCAATGGAAATTTCGAATTTTACGGTAACCTATCGAGAATATTTTAAAGCTTTTCAATAATATACGCTGCATCATGAAATTCCTACCATGTGCGAGTAACTTTTTAGTCAATAGAAATTCTAAATTCAGAAATTCAGAATGTTTTAACAACCGGAATGTTAAGCCATTCCGGAAAAAAATGTTCCGAACACCCCAGGTTTTACCACTTTTATTTTACATATAAACTTCAAAAGCTTTTTAAATTCTGGGCTTCTGAGATCCCATTTTCCGAACAATAACGATTCTTCATAGTATCTTTTAAAATTTCAAAAAACTACAAGAAATCCACAATGTTTACAGATCCTCAAGAAATGCGAAGGATATTTCGCTGATCATGGATTTTGTTGTGGCGAGAATTTCAAGTCAAGCTACGGAGAGCTTCAAAAGTGTACAATTTGCGATTCTTTCTTCCATACTCAGTGCCGGGATATGAAATGGATCGTAAAACCGAAGCCGTGTGATTGTACTCAAAACAACCTTAACCTCTCCAAATGCCGAGCTTCTCTACTCAAAGAAACTAACCTATCGAGGTTTATGCAAGAGAAGATAAACAAGGGTTGGAAGAACAGCGACATGGAAGAGCTTTCTCCGCTTGTCTCACAAAAGATGATCGTTCGAGTCGTCACAAAGATGCAAATCGATGGGCAACTTGGAACTGTGATCGACAACTTCTTCAAGATGAATGGAAAGGAGATCCCCAAAATGGAGTACACTCACAAAATGATTCTGGTGTTTTACGAGGACGACAACGAGGACGTGCTCATATCAGCAATGATAGTTCACGAGTACAACGACAAATGCCCAGCCGTCAAAAAAGGATGTGTATCACTTGCATACATTCAGAGCGTGTCGTACATTCGTGAGGAGCGAGACAGGAGACACACCAACAAGCGGATCATACTCTCCTACTTTGATTATGCGAGACAAATCGGATACCAGCGGTGCCATTTTTGGGCGTGTCCTCCAAACAAGAACGAGGACTATCTGTTCCGTGGAAGACCTCAACATCAGATCATTCCCGATCAACGCAATCTCTGCTCGTGGTATGATGGTGTGCTCGATCTAGGGAAAAATGTTGGAATCATTCAATCGTTTGGAAGCGTCTACACCGGCAATCGAGAGAATGATGTCTTCACACTGATCGAGGATTTGACATTCGACGGCGGATACTTCACAGAGAACATCAGAAGCTTGAAAACGTTGAAGAATAGCAAATCAAAACGATCCACGGAGAGCAAGCAGGAGGAAGCCAGGAGCCATATCTTGAAGGAAATCAACGAAGCAGACAAAGAAGGAAACACTCGTTACATAACATTTGCTCCCCATAACCATCAAGAAGGAACCGAAGAACAAGTAAAAATTGAAGACGAGGACCCGAACTGCGTCAATGAGATTGCCTCTAGCAAAGAGAAATGGTTCAGTGCGCTGGTTGAGGAAAACTTGGATTTTTCCACTTTGCGGTCTGCAAAGTACTCGACGACTACGATGGTCAGGCTGTTGCTCGAGGACATCAAGAATCAAAATTCCAAAAGAGATTAAGCAATGGAGTAATATCAGGTAACTTAAACTTTTCGATTGATATTTCAATATTTTGTTTTTCAGAACATTGCCGTCTCATTCATTCATAGCTCCCGACTGGAGTTCATTGTTCTCATTGGTGGTTCTTCTTCCTTCTCCCATTCTCTCCGCCTTCATTCCTCTTCTCAACCAACGACTCTGCTGCTCCCTCCTCGGTTAATGTGTCTGACGACGCCGGTGACTTCTTCCTTTGGGCCAAACCGTAGAACCTTCATCGAACTTCCAACCACGTCTTCCTTCCATCCAACTTCGTGTTCCTCCGACTTCCTGATACTGAAATGGATTAACTTCCGCGATGACTCCTCAAGTGCTTCTTACTTGATTTACAACCATATCCAATAGACATGCACTGTGTACCGAGTTTTCTCTTGTTGCCAAAAGTTTGAATCTTTACTAATCTACGCTGTTTTTAATAGGAATCTCATCAATTTTTCAATTTTATTACTACATTTGATCATTGTTGTTTTGTTTCAATTTTTTCTCAAAATTCTGAGAGTCCCCAGATATTTGAAATTTGCCATAAGCAGTAATACTACGTTAAAATCTTCGACTGTTATACCAGCAAAATGTCTTAGGTAAACTCAGAATCTTTGAGAGACTACTGGAATTTTCCAGAATCGTCTACCAGAATCCTTCAATACCATAGAACCTCAAAGAATCGTATCATTCTCAAAGTCTTCGAATCCTTTAATTCTCAAACATCTGAATTTCTCAAAGTCCTTCATTTGGGATTTGAAAAATTCAGCCACCCACTGCGAAAGTGAAGATCAGTAAAATTTCTTTATTCATTGGGAAAAAAGTTTTGAACTAGATTAAGTTATTACAAAAATTTGACAAACGTAAGAAAAAATAACACCCAATGAAGTTCGGTTTTCGCCCTTTTTTCAATCTTCATCTTTTCCATTTTCTTCCTCTTCATCAGCATCCGAGAAGAACCATCGATCAGATTTGATTTCCTCAATGGTGGCTCTCTGGTTTGGATCAATCTTGAGCATTTTCCGTAAAAGCCCTGGAAATGATTTTGGATGAAAAACTGTGTTGTTAGTTTGACCTACCGATTGCTCCGCCAATAGTGCTCCAATCTAGGATCATGTCATCATACAGCTTGTTTTTGAACTTGACAAACTCGGGGCAACTGAATAAACTTTATATATGTATTTTTTCCAGAACATTGGAAAAGTCGAAAACTTACCTGACTTTCGCATCCTTCCATATTTGTTTCTTGGAGAGCATGTTCACTAGAACGATACCGGCTGCCCAGATGTCAATTGGTGGTCCTTTGATTGCTACCTGGTATTGGAAGCATTCTGGAGCAATATACCCGGTTGTGCCTCTGCCTCTTCGGACCGGAAGTTCTTCCCCATCAGATTCCCGATAGATCTCAGCCATACCAAAGTCTCCTATCTTGAGGGTATCTGGAAATTGAACTTGTTTAGTGTTCAGTCTTCTTGTCGAGTTTTAGGATAGCAATTCGAACCACATGTACACTAACGAACACTGAAAGCTTCTTATCAGAAATTCATCACTGTTAGAGCGAATATCTCAAGTTGTGAAAGATGGTCTTCACTATATAATAGAATGACTCACAGGTACTGTTGATAAACAAGTTGCCTGGCTTGATATCTCTATGCACGATCCCGGCAGAATGAATGTACTCCATTCCACTAACGAGTTGTCGGAAGAAATCCTTGGCCATCGAAGCAGTGGTCTCTCTCAGAACACTAATCAAATCTCCTTTCTCCGCATGTTCCAGAAAGAAGAGCACATTTTCATCGACTATTTGCATCTCGAACATCTTAATAATGTACTCAGATCCTGGAGTTCCCTCGCCGTCGGACAACTTCTTGTGATGATTGTACTCGTTGAGATAGTCAAATTGATAGCTGACTCTTTTCATCACGACACGTTTTTCATCGGGGTTGTTTTTCTTTTTCTCCACCAACGAAACTTTTCCAATGGCCCCGTTTCTAATGTCTTCTAGCCATTTATATCCAACTATTTGAGCAAGTTCGGCGTTGGACGCCATTCTGAAATTATTGAAGATTTGGTTTGAATAAGAAAAAAAACGAAAAAGGTTTTGAAGAAACAGAAAATGAAAGAAAACGTAAAAATGAATCGAAAGATACGTCTCACTATACGACATTTGGGTTCAATCTTATTCAAATCCAAAAAATTTGGGCAGACAACGAAAACCGCACGTAAAGCAAGCAGCCAATTACAATCGTCATCTGAATTGGAAATGAACCTTTTTCATCAAAGGGCACAGAATGGGAGAGCCAAAAAAGGGTAGTGGAGAACGGGGAGAGACACAGACTTTTTATGTTGAAACAAAAAAAGAAGTGGGTGAAGATTGAGATGTTGAACGCCGTCCCCACAAATGTTTGCCTTCCTCGTTCACACCTTTGCAATCGTTTTTGCAGAAATTGTGCTTATCAAGTATGTGAAAAACGGAGAAAAAGTTACCCTGGCAAGAAGTTTTTTAGGTACAAAGTGGGAAACCGCCATCAATAACTGAAAGTTGAGAAAAAACGTGTCGCTCTGATTTTACAAAACCTCAGTTCTGACCTCTGCGGGGTGTCCACAAAAAGTCTTTTGGGAAACATCCAAGATGTTTTTGTTTCTTTCAAAATTTTACTTTCTCCCCCGGAAAAAGACACCTGCTCGTATAATGGGAATCAAAACATGTCTACGGTACGAGGAGTGTTGGTGAGAGGAGATGGTGGAAGAAGAAATAAGTTTAGGTGTTCAACTTAGTAGGGGGCAGATGAGATTTTGCATGAAATTCGTTCTTTAGAAGAAATGGATTCAGATGTCTACTTTCATAAAATCCTACTCAAAACATTGATAATAGCTAATATCAATCTCAACCGAGTTCAGCATATTTCTCATTATTATTTTATTCAGTTTTTCATTGCAATTTTTGTTCATTATCCTTTTTTTAGTTCCCGTTTTCCATTTCCGCCAAGGTTCTTTGTCTCGCCTTCTGCTTCCAAAGTTTCATTATCGACCCGAAACTTATTATTAAAAAAAACAATGGTCTAAACCTTTTCGCAGACTGTCCAGCTTTGGTAAAATTAAATACCACTTCGTTTTATGACATGAGAGAGAGAAGGTCACTCGACAGCAGCTTATGCATACACACACCTTCTGCTCTGGGGGCGTATAGTCCGCCTGTCGCCGGCGCCCTCACTCAATAATAAAATATTGAACGCAACCGCGATTTTTGTCGCGCGCATCAAACGCAGTCACAACTTTTCATTTCGCAAACGTTTCGCGGCATATTTTGTTTTGATTGGTGTGCAAACGTTCACTTCTTGCTATCAGCATTTTTCATCTCGTTTGAACATCTGTCCTTGAATCAAAAAAAACCATTCAAATTTCAGAGAATCAAGAGATTAATCAGCAGAAAATCAATTCTCTCTCGCTGAACGGAAAAGTCGAAATAATGTAAGTTCCCGTAAATGTTTCAGTCTCAAAGTTTCGAAAATCTTGAGGATCCCAATTTCATTGTAAAAATGAATGCTTTTTAGGTACGGCCTTCTAAAAGCAGGCGGATTTGCTTCTGGAACAAAACTAAGGCAGAAATACGAACTCGGACGTTTTCTTGCCAAAGGAGGTACTTCTGCTATTTTCGAAATCGTTGATCAGACTGACGCAACTGTGAAGAAAGTAGCCAAAATCCAACTTCTTGAAGGATACGAAATCATGATTTTCAAAGAAGAAGGCCTTTTGCACGAGTTGAGCGGAAACCCGGGATTTCCGAATTATTACGACTCTTTCAATCAGAATGGCTTCAATTTCATCAGTGAGTGAAATTTTCAAGCGCTTTCATAGCATAATTTTTGATCTAAAAATTCTGAGTGATCAAAAAATCATTTTCTAGTAACCCAATTTATCAAAGATTTAGAGTTTCTTAATACACCTATCATTTCTAAAAGAAGTAGATGAAAATTACTATTCGAAATTACTGTATCTGGTGTCTCTTTTTAAAAAAGTCAACTCCAGTTACGGATCATGTTGGAATTGCAATCGACCCGATTCTCCGTGGTAAAGCTGATCAGAAATTTTCAAAGGACAGTCTGGTGAAAATAGGGATGAAAATCTGTGAAGCTCTCAACTACTTACACTCCCTCGGATGGCTCCATCGAGATGTGCACACTGGGAACATCATGGCCAAGTTGAACGAAAACCAGGTGTGTTATTCGGGGTTTTTGAAAATGCTTTGGAGGGAGGGGTCTGCCACAAAAAACATTCAGGTTATACCTTATTGAAAATCCATTTCCAGAAGTTGGTTATCACTCTCATTGATTTTGGACTCGCTACATCAATCAATCCACCGCCATTATGTTACAAAATGCATTCTCTTCATGCAAGCCTTCATGTCTGCCAAGGGCTACGGTATCGTCCAATTGATGACTTCTACTCATTGATCTTTTCCTTGATTCGATGCTCCGGCGAAAAGCCCTTTGGAACCATAAAAGATGGAATGGACGCTAAAATTCAAATTGAGTGCAAAGAAAAATTTGTTAGTCGATTTTTTCAACAACTAAAATACATTTGATCAATTTTTCAGCACGCTGACCCTCTTCTCTGCTTTCAAAATCCGAACAGCGTCTGGCTCGGGGAATTGTACAAACAGCTGAATTGTTTGGAGGGAAATACCGACTTGTCAAGCATCACAAAAATGTTTGAAGAAATTGTTCCTGGACTAACCCAGCACTCTGACATTGAATACGAAATTCTCAACGATTGCGTCTCCATCAAATAATTTCACTTCATTAAACCTTGTTCTGTTTTTCATCCTTAAGTTCACTAATTTCAATTTCTTAGCTCTCTATGAATGATACCTGTGTTTCCTCCGTATTGAAATTTTTCGAAATCCACCAATAAGTTTGGTAAAACCATGTTCTCCAATTTTCTCATGCTTTCAAAACATATGAGTAGGCCCCACGACGCATTTTTCGAACACGCTTCTCCCCAAAACAATTGATATCAATTGATTCCCCATGTCAATATTAGTACATTCCCAAAATTTCGTCAAAAACGTTCGCCCATTCTCGAGTTCTAGCCCTGTTTATGACCCCCATTTTCCGCAATTTTCTCCGTGCCGTTGGCAGAGTGCACAGAAAAATAGGCGGAGCGAGGGACAGAGTTTTGCTCTGCAAGCGCCGCGCAGTTACCGTAAAAACTTTATTAGATAGCCACCCCTAATTGAACGCCAGCCTCTAATATAGTGCCACCCTAGATCACCTCTGAAGAGTGCCACCCCCTATTTGAGTGCCAGTCCCTAATATAGTGCCACTTCTGATTGGATGTTAGTGTGGTAGAAGTTATCAAAGTTGAAGAATTTCCGGGTGTTATGCTTTTTTGAATACTTGGTTCTTCTTACTCTATGGCAGTGCTGGAAAAGAAAAACATTTTTCAACGATTCCAAGTACAACTTCTTATTTTTTGACATAAGTTCAAATGGAAAATTGGTGCCGAACAATAAAGTGCCAGCCTCTATTTGAATGCCAGCCCCTAATACAATGCCATCAAAATTATCTCCGAACAATACAGTGCCATGGCACTCTAATAGAGTTTTTACGGTAATTTCTACGGGAAAAACAGTTAAAAACGTCTAAATCAGCTGCGGGTTCGAACCCCGGCAACAGCCACCACCGATCCAACGCGCTAACTACTCAACCACCGCGCTGCTTCAAAGAGGGAGGAGGGTTGCAGTTATGAACTGGTCGCCACATCCACTTCAGCACAGAAAATTGAAACGCATTTTCTCCGATTTACAGATGGAAAATGACTTCTAGAAAAAATGGCATCGGGGGAAAATGAAAACCAAATACATGGTTCGATGGCAAATTTTGTGTAGAATCTGTTGGTGAAGAGAAATCATGCGTGTTCATCCTGCATCGCAGGTAAAATTTACAAATTTTTCATTGATGAATTCTAGTACTAGCATTCATTTTTTATCGAAAATCTGTTAAAGTATCAGAATCCGCTTCAAAAACATGCGAGTTCAAAGTTTATCAATAATTTGCAGGCGATTTCCTCCGTTTTCGTAAAATACTGATGAGTCTTCTGCTAAGCTGTTTATTTCATTCGATTTTTCGCATCAATTTACATAACGACACCAACTTTCATAAAACTTGCTCCATACGTTCTCGATTTGTACGTCTTTAAAGATACCAGATACCCCCGCGGAGAAAAACTAAGGCTCCGCCCCTCGCGTTGAGGTGCCTGTAGGAACCGCAATGTGAGTAATCATGAGTAATCAGATCTGCGTAATAGTTATATTCAAATCGAAGTGAAAAAAGAAAGAGAGAGTGAGAGAGATTGAGAGACGGACAGACAGGCACGTGAGTAATTCAGATAGCTGTGCGTGACTGTTTTTCTGGGGACTCTATGTTCAAATTATAATGCCTGGAGGATAGTTCGAATTTGTGTTTCTTTTCATGTTCTGTTTGCCGGTCAACTTTTGACATTGGGCTTCAGTTTTTTCTCCTTTTTCAGATTGAAACGAGTCATCGATTTTCCCGCTAGGGCTTCCAAAAAACTCAAATATGAGGAGAAGGCACTGTGCGCAATTGTGTGGATGACTCGATTCTCCCCTTCTCTTGTTTCTCATTTTCTGCGAAATATCTGTCTATGTTGTGACAATATAATCTTTTTAAAGTTTTGAAGTGTGTCCACCAAAAAATTTCGTAAGGTTTTTTTACACTTTATTATTCAATTTCAGATGGTGTCTCGGGAGGAAATGCGCATCAATATCGACATAGCAAATCATCACAAATGTGACTTTGTTCGTGAACTTGGACGGGGCAGTTTCGGCGTGGCTTTTTTGGTTGTTAATGAGCAGAAGGAGAAGATGGTTATCAAAAGGAATATGAGCGCTGCACGCGCCTTGGAATTTGAACAAGAATTTGAAATCCACAAGGAGCTCACTTCTCAGAAAGATGCTTCTGCAAACCTGATCAAAGTCTTCTCCATAAACGAACACTTCAATCAAAAGTTCATGTTTATGGAGTACGGCGAGCTAAACTGCTTGATGATGAAGGATAAACTCATGCTGGAACTCAACCCCACCCTGAGAAAAGATTTCGGCAGACAATTGGTGAATGGAGTCAGCTATATTCATTCGAAAGGGGTCGTCCATCGTGACATCAAAGGAGACAACTTGCTGGTAACCGCGAACCGTGAGTTATTTTTCACCATGATCGATTTTTATTCATTTTGTTTGAACATCGGTTTATAACGCAAAATTTGAAGGAAAATTACGGTCAAAAATTTGTATTGCTTTAAAACATGTAATCAAGTGTGCTGATTCCGAAATTATTATGAAAACGCTCAAAAATGTCTCTGAACACCCGAAAAACCGCCTCAAAGAGGCCATTTTGAAAGAAAATTGTCCTGTTTGGCCACTACGGTATTTGTCCATTTTTTAATTGAGAAAAAAAAAAACAACGAATGAACAAAAACCGTTATGGCCAAATAGGGTAACTTTCTTCTCAAATAACCCTCTTTGAGGCGGTTTTTCGGGTTTTTAGAGCAGTTTTTGAGCGTTTCCAATATGATATTCGGAATCAGCACACTTGATTACATTTTTTAAAGCAAAAAAAATGTTTGCCCGGAATCCTGCTTTAAATTGTTCAAACTTCTAGAAGCTGAGATATCAACTGTTCAACAAAAAGATGATGACATACATAGTTAGGAACATTTTATCTGTTGACCATTTTTCTCAACTATTACGGGAACTTAGTTACTTAGTCGATCCGTTCTTCGCTCACGTGGTGTGGGCTCGGATCACAGCACACCAGTCCTTTCGATCTTTGGCGATGCTGGTCCAGGAGGTGACCAATCTTCCTGCGTGCCTTTCTGATGGTAGACATCGGTTACTCCAAAATTAGATCGCCTCTCCCGACTTGCAGATGTTTCTACCGTGACATTTGTAGCGACCGGGTGCGGAGGACTGAGGCAAGGGGTGTGATTGCTTTAGCTGGTTGGTGTTTTTTTAACTCCATTATGACTTGCTAAGCCAGTACAGTAAAAGTTGCAAAATGAATTTGATCGAAGTGACCGGAAAGGGCCGCTAGTTTATCAGTTCTAAATTCCAATTTTCAGATGTTTTGAAAATCGCAGATTTCGGAATGGCGGAGAAATACGTGGACAACGACGGCAAACCGATAACGCTGAGTAGTAATAAAGGCACACTGCGTTATTGTGCTCCCGAAATTTTCCTTCCGGATCAAGTTGAGGGACCACCAACCGATATTTGGTCATGTGGAATCATCATGTTCTTCTTGCTGACAGGGACGTTTCCATTCAAGCAAGCTCGACAGAAGTGAGTCTTCAAACTAGCAAGATCAATAGTTTATATTATTTCCAGTAACCAAGCATATATCGACTACGAAAACAACCAATTTGCGGATTCATGGAAAGTTCTTGATGTCAATGCTAACAGTAAGTAATAGACACAAAAACATTTTTAGTTTCTTATCAACTTTGCTGATTCTTTTCCCACAAAATATCCGTGTGTATTTTCGGATGAATTTTCAGTCTTCAAATTCATATGAACATTTTTGCAGCTGTTATCCGCAATATGCTGATGATCAGCGTCGAGGAGCGTGCAACAATCGAGATGGTTCAGGCGCACCCATGGTTCTCTAACACTCCTGTCCGCAATGATAGCATCTAAACTAAAGTAAGTTTTTTGACCTACTGTTCAGGAAATACAGGTATCGAAATTTTTCAGAGCTAGACGATCAACATTGGCAACAAAGAAGAGTTGTTTTCGAACTGAGTTTGCCATTCTCTCCTCACGCACGAACACTGTAACCAATATCAAATTTCAAAGTCGATTTTCTATTGTCCCGTGATGACTTCTACAAATCTATCCCACTTCTTTTCCTATTTGATAACCTATAATCACTGTTTTTTCTGTATATTTGGTCGTAAATTTCTTTTGAATTCTTTCAACTTCTAGAATTTAATTTAATTTTCCGCTTTTTCTCGTTTTTTTTTGCTCTGCTATTAGAGAATGAACTTTAATGCTTTTTCAATAAACATCTTTTAATAGAACGTGCATTTACATTTTCCGAGAAAGAAGGGTTAATCAACAATCATTTAGATGGGTTGGCTTTTTTTGAACGCAGGGGTTTTGAATATTCATGCGAACCATAAAACATTTTTGATGTTCTTCGGGAATATGTGGGCGGATGCATGGGAACGAAAATCAGAATGGGAATACGAATGAGCCACCGAAACAATGATCGGAAAATGCTGGAGAATCCAAAGATCACAACAGTCATGAGGTGATGGAACTTCATCAGAGAGTTCAATAAAGATGAAAAGAAAATTCCGACAACTTGAAGACTGAAGGAAACGAGAAAACATATGTGGTGTTTTAAAGTCGAGCTCCAATGTGCTCCAGAGAAATATAGTTCAAGCACTGGAAACTCGATTTAGCATGACCGGTTATTGATAATGAGAATTCATAACCTGAAACAAAATGCTCCATCATTCAGCGGTTCCGAAGTTTATACAGACTAAAATGCACACGATAAAAACTAAGGAAATTCTGAAATCAGCTGATTCTTCAAACTTTCTGTGTATAGAAATCATAGGCTCTTTTTCACGGTCGAGAATTCATTTTCCTTCCCCTATTCTGTTTTTATAAAGTTTACACGCTGATTCTTTTGAGAGGATAGTTTAACGATTTTGCCCGCCAACGTGCACATCAATCGGACGGGCCGTAATAATCAAAACACATTCATAGCAAATCTTTCACGGACCACACACGATATAAATTCACATATATCTTTTTTTCTCATTTTCTCTACATTTTTTGAATTATATTCCTTTCTATTTTTATTTTCTGTTCCCAATTTTTTAGAGTAATATTAATCTTTACAGATCTTACCGGTATATGTGATTTTTGATTTTTGATCTCTGATCATTGTCTTCTGATTCATGTTCCCACGCTCCGCCCACAAACTCCCGAAGGAACATTAAAAATGTTTTATTGTTTGCATAAATTTTCATAAATCCTGCGTCTCTCCATTTCGCATTCTGTTTCTGATGCGGAAAACCGTATATAAGAAAACGCAAATCCAGGAAAAACACGGTTCAGCCAGTCATGTTCTGGAAAGCCATCGTCTTCCTCTTCCTCTCGGGATTTTCGACCGCCTTCGTCATCGATCCAGTGGATCATGAATTCTTCCTTCGAGCGCTCTCCTTGGATTCTGTACCCTGCGAAGACGCTGCTTGTTTGAATGAGACCGCCCAGAACGTCGTCAAAAAAGTTTTGAACCAGCTTTCCGATTCTCTCAAGTCCAACTCAACTGAAGAAGTCGATGCGGTATTCGAGCCGGGATTCTATTTGAAAAGATGTGTGGGATCTATCAACAGATGTGAGTGGAAAGATTGGTTATGAAGAAAACCTGAAGTGTTTATTTGTAGACGATCTTGTGAAAATGCTCTCCGAAAAAGTCAGCGCCGGGCACGTGTTCAACATCTCCATGGGAGATAACAGGGACTTTGGAGAGTACATTGAATTCGCAATCACAATCAACGGAGTCTCCAGTTTTCCTACCGACGTCTCCTTTATTCTCCACCGCAGTCATCGAAAGATCATATCAGGAAAAGTCATCAACTGTCATCCGATAAAGTCCAAAGCAGTCATCGGATCCCAAAAAAACAACTTTGCCTTGGCCACGAATGGTTATTATACCGTTGACAGGTTTCTGGCGAAGATCGTGAAAGCAATTTATTCAAAGGACGTCGGCGTAATGGCATCACTGTTTGACCAAAATTTCATTTTCACTGGATGTGAGAAGACGTATAACAGAAGTGAGTAGAGCTTTGCAAATTTCGAGAATATTCCAATTGATCCATTTCAGACGAGGCTGCTTTCTTCTTGGTGCAGGTCTCAAATCAACCGCCGGAGCACCGCTGGGGTCTCACTTACAGATCTTACCAAGAAACCTCGGATGTCATCACTTTTGTGATCTACGCAGTTGGATTCACCAAAAATGGTGCATTCCTGGAGCTGACACTTCACAAGGCTCGTGATCAGCTACTTTCTGGAAGAGCAACTCAATGTCAGAAAAAGCAATTCTTTGGAGTTGCGCCAGAAGAGCTGTCTCCGAGAAAAGTCCTAGTTCAGGCCAGAAGAATTGTTATTCTTTTGCAGCGTAGCCTCCGATCACACGGTTTTGTATCGCTCAAAAATCTATTTGCCGATGAATTTGAATTCAAGGGCTGTAACCGATCCTTTGAGAAAGGTATGTTCGTTGAAGGTCTTTGGGAGTTTTCCAATATTTTTCAGATGAGTTCGTGAGCTGGTGGTTTCATCAGTCATTGCCCGTTGAATACATCTACACGCACATCGAGACCGCGGAACTTGTCAGGCCTGGTATCATCAAAGTCATCGTCCAGATCAGAGAACTTTTTGCTCAACCCGTGTACGTCGAGTTCACATTTCCTACTAAGAAAACGAAATATAGAGGACCATGGTTATTCCAATATGGGCGTGCCACCAAATGCGATTCTTCGCCGTTCTAAATTCTATTGAAGTGAATATATTTTTCGAATAAATTGTGAGCATTTTTATCGAGATTTCTTATTTTCTTCAAACGAAAATAAGCTTTGCTTTTAGGCATTGAAACTTTACTTGGAACTTTTGGGAATTTTCATAAACTTCTTCGAGATCTCCTCTACAGAAAATGATATTGAATTCGAAAAAAAGAACTTATTACTACTACATACAAGACAAGTTGGTATAGAGAGCGGAACCATATTTATCAATTTGACGGATAGAGGACCTCAACGAATTTTAGATGGTTTGCAGGAGTCTGGTCATTTTTCGAATACTAATAAAAACGAAAATGTATACTTCACGGACAGTATATTTAATTGCTAACAATTTCAGATTTTCGACTGCCAATTACCGTTTTCTGATATTCGATTTCCACTTACGACTACGGGTCTACAAATTTTGATTTTGACTTCCCACTTTCGGTTTCCCAAATTTGCTTTTTCATATGTATTTCGGAAAATGGGTTCTTTACGACATGATTCCACTGGATTTGCTCAAATCGAAATTCTTGCGTCAGATAATTTTTTAAAAGTTTCCTGGTTGTTATCGTTTCAGATGATCCATAAATTTTATGAGAACTTCGAAGATTTTCATTTTTTGAGATCCTCACCATATTTGTGCATCTACATTAAGATGATATCATTTTCCTCAAACCATTTTGTTCTAGGGTTTTCGAGTAAGCCAGTTTTCCTCCAATATATTAGGGGGTGTGCAAAAGTAATGCGCGCTACGTATTCTGTTCTGTATATCGCCCATGAGAGGACAGTGGGGTCCACACGTTTTTTGTTGGAAAGAGAATGTCTTTGCGCACCGTTTGATAGTAATACTTTTTTGTTTTGATTTATTTTTCAGTAAGAAAAACATCTTCAAAGATGCCAGATCAATAATTTCGCTTGCGCTCTTTCTTGAGGCACAGATTCAGAGAAGAAAAGTCTGCTATCGAATCTCAAGGCTCACTTTTTTTAGTATTGGAAGAGAAAGCTTTATATAAAAATCAGTATGGACGCTGGCATCAGCACTTCGAAAATGACAATGAAAGCTTGGAAGGGGAAAAACGCAGTGAACGTTCAAAAGCGAGTAGTAGCGGCGCCTTGAAATTAGAAGTCGGACTGACTCGTGCTAAAATACTCTCAATCTGTTTTTTTTGCGATTATTCTGTCATATGAAAACATTGAATAGGGATCGGAAAGACAATCAGATTCGGAAAAGGATTCCAGACGAACTTTCTGATGACAATAAAGAAGATCGTCGAAGTATCCCTTGACCGCCTGTGCCGCTCAAAAATCGTGGTTCCTTCAATTCGATTGTGACGACAGATGATGAATAGATTCAATTTGACAATACAGGAAGAAAACGGCAGTGGCTGGCTAAAGCCCGGCTATACATCGAAACCGACACCGAAAGCAGAAATGCTAAAAAAAAAACGATACTATGTTCCTGGTGGAATACTCGAGGTGTCATGAATTCGGAAATTTTTAAACATGGTGGAACGGTGATAGTGGACCTTTACAAGGATTAATTTACCCGCGTGGACCTGGTGCTTAAACGGCGAGGAGCAGGCATATCAACAGCCCTACTGACAGATATTAACCAAACGGGAAAAAGCGCAACCGTGCCCACCGCACTAGCACGTTGAACACCTTACGACTTCAAAGTTTCTGCACCATTTTTGAAAATTATTGAGCAAAAAAATGCTCCGAATAAAGGCAATGTACACAAGCGAAGAAATTTTCGAAAATGGGGTAAAACCTTAAAGGCGCATGGTCGTTAACGTGCTGGTGCGGTGGGGCGCGGTCGCGTTTTTTCGGGTAATAATAACGCTCTATTGCACACTGCAATAATCAACCAGAACAAAATTTTCGACCTGAACTGGGAATCATCTTTTTATTCGCTTTACAGCCCGGGCTTGGCACCACCGCATCATCAGTTGTTCGAATCAATACAGCAGCATCAGGCCGAGAAAAAGTTCAAAAATGGAGAAGGAATGAGAATTTGGGTGGCGAACTACTCTGAATCATAACCAGCAGAGTTATTCAGGATACGGATATTGTAGCCAATACGAGATTTCATAGTTGGTTTTCTACTGCGTCGTGATGACTTCTACAAATTTATCCCACTTATTTTTCTCCTGTTGAAAACCAATAAAGATTTTTTCTTTCGGTTTATTTGCTCGTAACTTTTTCTTGTTCTGACTATTTTTCAACTTCTAGATTCTACTTTCCCGATCTGAGAAATGAGTACTCTAGGTGTTTTCAATCTCCCACCTCGCCTCTGTTGAGAGACTCTTTACATTTTCCGAGAAAGGAGAGTTAATTAACAATCATTTAGATGGGGTTGGCTTTTTTTGAGCGCAGGGTTTTTGAAAATACATGCGAACCATAGAAAAATTTTTGATGTTCTTCGGGAATATGTGGGCGGATGTATGGGAACAGAAATCAAAATGGGAATACGAATGAGCCACCGAAACAATGATCGGAAAATGCTGGAGAATCCAAAGATCACAACAGTCATGAGGTGATGGAACTTCATCAGAGAGTTCAATAAAGATGGAAAGAAAATTCCGACAACTTGAAGACTGAAGGAAACGAGAGAACATATGTGGGAAGGAGAAGACTTGATGATCTGAATACTTAGTGCTTTGAAAATTCAGCTCCAATGTGCTCCAGAGAACTAAAGTTCAAGAACTGGAAACTCGATTTAGCATGACCGATAATTGATGATAAGAATTCACAACATGAAACAAAATCTTCCATCAATCAGAGGTTCAGAAATTTATACATACCAAAATGCACACGATAGAAACTAAGGAAATTCTGAAATTAGCTGATTCTTCAAATGTTTTTGTAGAGTTTGCACGCTGATTCTTTTGAGAGGATAGTTTAACGAATTTGCCCGCCAACGTGCACATCAATCGGACGGGCCGTAATAATCAAAACACATTCATAGCAAATCTTTCACGGACCACACACGATATAAATTCACATATATCTTTTTTTCTCATTTTCTCTACATTTTTTGAATTATATTCCTTTCTATTTTTATTTTCTGTTCCCAATTTTTTAGAGTAATATTAATCTTTACAGATCTTACCGGTATATGTGATTTTTGATTTTTGATCTCTGGTCATTGTCTTCTGATTCTTGTTCCCACGCTCCGCCCACAAACTCCCGAAGGAACATTAAAAATGTTTTATTGTTTGCATAAATTTTCATAAATCCTGCGTCTCTCCATTTCGCATTCTGTTTCTGATGCGGAAAACCGTATATAAGAAAACGCAAATCCAGGAAAAACACGGTTCAGCCAGTCATGTTCTGGAAAGCCATCGTCTTCCTCTTCCTCTCGGGATTTTCGACCGCCTTCGTCATCGATCCAGTGGATCATGAATTCTTCCTTCGAGCGCTCTCCTTGGATTCTGTACCATGCGAAGACGCTGCTTGTTTGAATGAGACCGCCCAGGACGTCGTCGAAAATGTTTTGAACCGGCTCTCTGATTCTCTCAAGTCCAACTCAACTGAAGAAATCGATGCGGTATTCGAGCCGGGATTCTATTTGAAAAGATGTGTTGGGTCTATCAACAGACGTAAGTGGCAAGAGTGATTATGAAGAAAACCTGAAGTGCTCATTTTTAGACGACCTTGTGAAAATGCTCTCCGAAAAAGTCAGCGCCGGACACGTGTTCAACATCTCCATGGGAGCCATTAGAGACTATGGAGAGTACATCGAATTCGCAATCACAATCAACGGAGTCTCCAATTTTCCCACCGACGTAACCTTTATTCTTCACCGCAGTCATCGAAAGATCATATCAGGAAAAGTCATCAACTGTCAGTCGATAAAGTCCAAAATCGGATCTCGAAAGAACAACTTTGCCTTGGCCACGGATGGTTATTATACCGTTGACAGGTTTTTGGCGAAGATCGTGAAAGCAATTTACTCAAAAGACGTCGGCGTAATGGCATCCCTGTTTGACCAAAATTTCATTTTCACTGGATGTGAGAAGACGTATAACAGAAGTGAGTGGAGCTTTGCAAATTTCGAGAATATTCTAATTGATCCATTTTAGACGAGGCTGCTTTCTTCTTGGTGCAGGTCTCCAATCAACCACCGGAGCACCGCTGGGGTCTCACTTACCGATCTCACCAAGAAACCTCGGATGTCATCACTTTTGTGATCTACGCAGTTGGATTCACCAAAAATGGCGCTTTCCTGGAACTAACACTTCACAAAGCTCGTGATCAGCTGCTTTCTGGAAGAGCAACTCAATGTCAGAAAAAGCGATTCTCTGGATTTGTGGCACAAAAGTTGTCTTGGAACAACAAAGTCGAAACGGAGGCCAGAGGTTTTGTGGCTCGTATGCAGCGTGCGATCAAATCTCACGATGTTTCAACTATCTACAGTCTTTTTGCCGATGATTTTGAATTCAAGGGCTGCAACCGAGTCTTTAAGAAAAGTGAATTTGTTGAATCTCTTTGGGAGTTTTCCAATTATTTGCAGAGGAGTACGTGGAGTTGCTGTATTTGTGCGTGGGCAAAATCTCTTTGAGCCTCAAGTCCGCGAAACTTGTCAAGCCTGGTACCATCAGAGTCACCGTCGTGGCTGAAGGACTTTCTGCTGAACCCATGGACTTCGACTTCACATTCCAGAGGAGTGACCAGAAAATCGAGAAAGGGGTTGCCAGGACATGCCATTCTTCGCGTTCTAAATTCTATTGAAGTGAATACGTTTTTGAATAAATTGTGAGCATTTTTATCGAGATTTTTATTCTCTTCGAACGAAAATAAGCTTTGCTGTTAGGAATAGAAATTTTGCTGTGAACTTTTAGGAATTTTAGTAAGGTTCTTCGAAATCTACTTCGCTGGTAATGACTTCGAATTTAAATATTTCCTCAGAATCTGATAAATTTAGTGTGTCCTCGGCTGTTCCCCGCAACTTTAGGGCTAGGGTTGGGCGACTTCTGAGCGAACCTTGGGCGGGTTTCGCTTTATTTTTCCACAAAAGCCGCCCAAGACCAGCTCAAAAGCTGCCCAACCTCCGCCGAACCTTCGTTCAACCTTCGCCATTTGCATCATAGGGGGTAGGGCTTCCCTTCGATTTTCTTCCAATTTTAGTTCAAAATAAGACAAATTTTGATTATATTAACATTTATTACATTGAAAAAAGTATACATTGAAACATAGAAAGAACATATACATGATACAGAGAAGAAAAATACAGAAAATAGGATTCAAAAATATATAATTCGAAAATCATTAATTTGAAGACACCTTCTGCATTTGTTGATAACAAATCCAGAATGTCGAAAATCGTCTAATGGCTTTGATTGAATTTTTGGTTCCGGCGCTCGTCTCTGATTCTCAAAACTCCTTCATCCTCTGAAAAATTTCAGTACAAATATGTTAATTTTCACTGTAACTCACATCTTCATTTGTAGATCTGATGGCTGAAGAATGGTTCCTCACTTTGATTAACATCTGACCTTTAGTCGACTTCTGAAGAAATAGAGAGGTAAATGTTGAAAAGGCTCAATCTCTCTTCACCCTCTATTCATCTTCCGATGATGTTTCATGTGATAATCCAAGATGAAAGTTCGGGTCAACTTGAGGACATCTCCTGCATTTGTAGTTGATGAATCCGAGGAATCTGAAATCGTTCGGATACTTGATAGATGTTCAGCTTCTTCTCTCCTTTACGATTTTCGAAACTTTAATTTGCTTCGGAAAATTGGTGCATTTAAACCATTTGTATTTCGCATTAAAATTTACCTTATAAGAAACCGTCTGGTGGTTGCTCCACTTTGATAAGAAGCTTGGCTTCGATAATTTTCTGGAAAAATTGAAATGAATGATCAGAACGCCTAATTTTACCTACATTATTTCCGATTTCCGATGATTATGTCTTTAGAAATATAAGTCCTGGAGATATTGATACCGTATGTGAAACCAACTAATCCAGAGCTGAAAACAAAGTTTGGGATCTATAATTTTACAATAATCAGTCATCGAAAAAGAAACGAGAAAGATAATGTGAATAACATAGAAAAAACATTTCGAAAATGAAATTCCTTTGATGTTTCGTCGACCGCAACGCAGAGCCGCGTCGCGCTTAAAGTTCGCCCACGGATCGCCAAACCTTCGCTTAAGTTCAGAGTAGGGTTCGCGCAGCTTTCGCCGACCAGGCGTTCCCCGCATTTTCCAAAATCTCGCGCAAGGTTCGCTTAACTTCCGCTTAAACTGCGATCAGAAGCCGCCTAACCTTCGCCCAGAAGTCGCGTCCAACTATTAGGGGTCTATTGCTCCCAATCTTCCCCCAGAAGCCGCTCAACTTCCGCCCTAAAGTCGCCATTTCACCGGCCAACGTTCCCAAGTCGTTTGAGGACGGCAACCTTTGCCCAAAATCTGCCCAACATTCGCTCAGAAGCCGAATCTTGGGCAAAGTCCGCCTAGAAGCCGGTCAAGTCTCGCCCAAAAGCCGAAAAGCGCTCAACCTTCGCCCAAAAGTCGCGGGCATACAGCCGAGTCTACAGAACAAGTTGATGAAAAGGCGGATCCTCAAATTTGACGGAAAGCGGACCTGAGAAAAATTCAGACGTTTTGAAGAACTCTGATATTACTCCACGGTACAGTATTTTTATATTCGATTGCTTACAATTCTCGATTTTCGACTGCCAATTTTCGTTTTCTGATATTCGATTCTCACTTGCGACTACGGGTCTAAAAATTTTGATTTTGACTTCCCACTTTTGGTTCCCAACATTCGTTTTCTCACATGTATTCCGGACGATGGGATTCTGATCTCTCATAAATAAATAAATTTTTTTCCGAGAAACATTCCCAACCAACAAAAAAAAATCTAAATCTTCCAGATGCATACTCGTTCAAATTTACGACATGATTGCACTGGATTTTCTCAAATCGAATTTTTTGCGTCAGATAGTCATTATTTTCATTTTTTTTTTTCAAAAGAGAACTGCAAAGGTTTTCATTTTTTGAGATCCTCACCACATTTGAGCATCTACATTGAGGATATCGTTTTCTTCAAACCACTTTTTGATCTAGGGTTTCCGAGTAAGCCAGTTTTCCTCCAACAAGCATGTCACAGTACTCTTGATTTATTGTCTGTGCACCTCACTAAAACTGATTTTATTGAACTTGAATTATATGTCTGTTGTTTGTGGAAAAATTGATTTACGGTGCCTCTTTTTTGCAGTTGTTGTTTATATTTCTAGTAGTCTCCAAAAAAAAGGAGCCAAAAAAAAAACTTGGAGGTAAGCCGCGCCCAATTCCTAAGAAATCAAAACCCCGCCTATCGGAAATGCATTCCTTAGTCTCTTTCCATATTTTTCATTTTCTGCGACCACTGAATAGAATGTGCCTTTTTTAAAGATTTTTTTTGTGCTTCAGATTTTCTCGATTTGAGTATCCGCAGTAGTTTTCTACTCTCACTCACGGAGACTGGACTTTATTATCTCAATTATATCTCATGGGATATGATTCTAAATTTTAGTATTTTCTCGGAAACTCAGTATTATACATCCTTCTTGATTTCGTGTTCACACATTTTGCTCAAGTCTTAATATTATCATATTGACTTTTATAGTGAATGAAGGGTAACTGACAAATAGCCATGGAAGAAAACTACGCAGAGCAGTGTGAGCTTGCTCAAAACATGAATAGCAATCCCTACTACAAGTTCAATCTCGGATGGTCCGGCTTTGTATCGCTGACAGCCTTCCCTGTCCAGATCTACTTCTTCTGGAACAAGTTGGTCCCGCTGCGCTTCCATGGAAACATCAAAACTTTGCTGGTGGTGTATTTCATCTGCAGCTTCATTTTCTCATTTGAGATTGCAATTGGATTCGTGAGTATCTTTTTGAAAGTTACATAATTGTATATGGAGTTTTGAAGATCTGGCGGTTCATTGTGTCGATGGTCTATGATAATTGTGAGCTTCTCATCAATATCACGTTCTTCAAGTACTATCACGTGTTCTCTCTGTTCTTGATGACCATCCCAATGCTGCTCCCCATTGGATTCTCAATTGAGCGGTTCTACGCAATGAAAGACGCAGAGGACTATGAGAACCGAGAGACTAAACTGGGTCCACAGTTGGTTGCAATTCTGGTAGGAAGGCTAGAAAATGTCATAACGGTCATCATTTTGCAGATCGGGATTGACTTTCTGAGTATCGTCCTCATCTTCATAAACGAACCATTCACTGGTCCATTCCTCTCTCTTGTTCTTGTCCCAACCACTTCCGCTGCTCAGTTCAATGCCTATTTCTACTTTCTTCTTGCGGTTCAGATCTTTAATCTCATCAGTAATTTGGTCCTTTTGGACAAACACACACGGAAGCATAAACGGTACGTCGAGAGATTTTGAGTTTTTTTTTTCGTAAAATTCAAACCTCTTAGACTTTTGAAAGCTAGACCCTTGAGGACAATTCAGATGAAGTGATAAAATTCAACTTTCAGTCTCACAAAAGATCGTTCCCTCTCCTACAAGTACCAAATGGAAGAGATCAATGAAAGCTCATACTTCACTCTAATTGTTGGATTCACTCATCTTATTTTCGCAGCAACCTATGTCATCTGCGGAATTCTAGCTAGGAATGTTGGTCCAGATTTTTTCAAGAACAACGTCCACTACATGATTGCTCGTGCTTCGTATTGTTCTGTGCCAACTGGTAACTTGGTCATCGTCCTTGTTGCAATTCTGGTGTTGCACATTTTTGACAAGAAGAGAAAGTCTCGAAGGACAAGAGCGCTTTCAATCAAATCAACTGGGTCAGAGGGTATCAAACACATACACACCGAGATCTACAGTACTTGGTATAAACCAGGAAGAGTTCTTGGAATGAACCAGCCCTAGCTCGGAATTATTTATTTTCATAATATTTGTTGGTTTCATATATAGGAAGGGTGGGATTTGAAAATTTTTTTTTACGTCAGAAATTTGAAAATTTTGCCTACATCGCTGTCTATTTTCGACAGAATAAATAGAAAATAGACAGGAGAAGAATTTTCGTGTCGAATGTTCGAAAAAAGAGCAGGATGGAAGGCGATTTTTAAAGCTCTGAAAATGGCTGGTGAAAAACCAGAAATCCAAATCTTTTAGAGGTCATTATTATTATTTTTCGTTTTTCTCATTATGACATAGAAATATTTATTGAAAAGAAAAACTGAACATTCATACAATTAAGAAAACACAGAGTGAGAGCAACTATCATTCTGTCTATTAGCTTCTAGAGGAAAATAATTTTCAAAATTTTACGTGAACTCAAAGAAGGAAAGCTGTAGACAGTGATAGTAACTATCACTTTGTCTATTGGTTGCAAAAGAAAATAATACATGAAATGTTACGTGAACTCAAAAACACAGACTGATAGGAACTATCGCTCTGTGTTTTCAGAAGGGGGAAAATGCCAAACTCCAAGTGAACAAAAAAACAGAAT
>LR544584.1:0-50596 GCA_900536305.3 Caenorhabditis sp. 40 LS-2015
TCTCTCTCTCTCTCTCTCTCTCTCTCTCTCTCTCTCTCTCTCTCTCTCTCTCTCTCTCTCTCTCAAAAAAATTAAAAAAATCTGAAACATAAGGTAAGAAGAAAACAAACGGTGAAAATGGTGAAAATAAGGAAACCCCTCTTCTTTTATATGCAGAAGAAGAATGAAAAGAGAGGAATGGGAACAAGGTCGTAAAAGTGTTGTAGCCCGTGGGAACGTTACTTATGCAAATTTAATGAAAAGGGGATCAAGAACAGAGAGTGCTAGATCAGGGAATTCTAGAATCTCAGTTTCTTAAAACTTCAGAGTACGGAAGTTGCTGATCTCTAGAGTTCAGGGAGATTGAAGGAATCCAGGAATTTTCAAAAATGTGACAAAGAGAAATATGCCGGTGGATACCGAGTATGTTCTGAATTGCTGCCTGGCGCCCGCAAACACCACGACGCATAAGGGCACGGAAAGGGGAAGAAGTCATTAGGACAGACATGTGATGTGGGCAGGCGGCAAGGCGCGGGGCAGTGGGCGGGGGTACGGTGGGATTGCGAAATAGAAAAACAGCGTGTCTAGAAGAGATATCGAGAGATCGGCGTATTAGAGGAGACGGAGACAGCGATAGAAAGTAAGGGAAGGTGAACTCTTAATGAATTTCTGTAGGTGTTTGAATTGAAGAGTATTAGAATGAGAAAGCGAGATGAACGATGTAGTCACAAGATTCCTCTATTTTTGAACCAATGAAAAGTGGGTGGTGCTTATGAAAAAATCCAAGCTTTTGAAGTGATGAGAAGTGCACCCCGGATAATCTACAAAAAAAGTGAGGAAGGAAGGAACTATGTGAGAGAAAACAAACGGTGGAAATGGTAAAAACAAAGAAACCCCTCTTCTTTTATATGCAGAAAAAAAGAAGGAAAAAGAGGAGTGGGAACGAGGTCGTAAAACTGTTATTGCTCATGGGAACGTTAGTTATGTAAATTCGAAGATAAAGTGATACGGGGAACAATAACAGAAAGCGAAGAATCAGATAATTCTAGAATATCATTTTCTTGAAATTTCAGGACACCAAAAACTTCGGCTCTATTGGCGTAGAATGGTCCCAAGTGCAAAGAATGGCCCCAGAAAAATAAAGAATGGTCCCACTTATTGAATGGTCCCTGATGCAAAGAAAGCTCCCACTTTTTGGGGTGACACGATTTTGAGAATTGAATGGTCCTAACAGCTAAGAATGGTCCCTGATGTAAAAAATGGTCCCTGAATGTTATAAGTCTTAACTTTTAAAATTTGAGCAGCGCAACTCCCCAATTTTGCCAACTCTTTTTTTGTATTTCAGGCTTAGTGAAGTCCGTAAAAGGTATTTTCCGATAAAAACCATACTTGCAAAATTACAGGCCGGCCCGCGGGCCGGCCCGCTGAGATTTTCGGCGGGGCGGGCCGGGCCGGGGGTCATTACTGAAGCTGATTTTTTTCCCGATTTTTCGGAAAAAAGTTTTTGAAATGTAACTTTTCTGGAACCAAATTGTTCTTTTTGTACTTTTTGATTTGAGAAAAAAAAGATTCTCAAAAAAATAGCATATATTTTTTCGTTCTCTTTCATAGACAAAATGAAAAATTTGAAAAAAAAAATTCAGTTGAGTGAGGCGGGCCGGCCGGGCCGGGCGGGAAAATCCTCCTACCGGCCCGGCCCGGCCCGGCCCGTTGCAAGTATGATAAAAACATTATATTCGGAGAGATTTTCGTTCCCGATCTCGCTTCGAAAGTCCGAAAAGAAAAACCGCGGGAACAACGAATAAGATAACGAAGAAGAAGAAGAAGACGCAGTCATAAGTTTATCAATTTAACGTCTTTCCCATCATTTTTATACTTTCTGGGACTCTTCTAAGCCTGAATAAAGTACATGTACTGTTCTTTGCATCAGGGACCATTCATTGCAATTGGGACCAATCAATCCAATTTGGGACCATTCAATTCTCAAAATCATGTCAACCCAAAAAGTGGGACCATTCTTTGCATCAGGGTCCATTCTCTGCATTTCGGACCATTCTTTGCACTTGGGACCATTCTTTGCATTTCGGACCATCCTTTGCACTTGGGACCATTCTACGCCAATAGAGCAAAAACTTCTAATCTCTAGAGTTCAGGAACTTTGAAAATTTTGAAATTTCCATATTTCCAGAATTTCAGAATCGTTGTAATCAAGAATGCCGTAATCTCACAAATAAGAGGATCGGGTTTGAAAATGGTTCGAGTTTTGAGATTTCACATAGAAGCTCAAAATCTCACTAAGGAAAGTTGTGAACAGGGATATGACATTTTAATATGTGAGTGGTACCACTGGAAAGAAGAGGTTGAAACACTAGGGTTCATGTTTTCAAAATCTGCTGCAGACCTTTAGAAGCGGAGTTATGGGCTCCGCAAGTTTGCTCTTTTTGTGCCAAAACTCTTCCAGGAATCATGCGAACCTTGAAAAGATTCAAGTCGAATAAAAAAATTGGTTAAACACAGAAAAGAAGAAAATTGATCGCGACCGGGAGCGAACCCATAGCCTTCCTCACAGCTATCCTGCACCGTAACCATTCGGCCACCTCGCCACACTTTTTTAACTAGGGAGAGGGGGTAGACAAGTTCGGGGCGAGAAGAGCAAACTTGCGGAGCCCATAACTCCGCTCCTAAAGGTCCGCAGCAGATTTTGAAAATATGAACCCTAGTTTTTCAACCTCTTCTTTCCAGTGGTACCACTTGCATATTGAAGTGTCAAATCTCTGTGCGCAACTTTCCCTAGTCAGAGAGTTAAAATGCACTGAAATTCTAGAACCTAGACTAGAAAACTATATATTTTATGTTCATGCTCATCAAAAGCCAGAGAGTCATGAAAGATTCGAAGAACCGGACTTATTCTTATCATCCTTTGTTGTCTAATGCGTGATTCAACTCTGAAGGTCGCGCCGCCGCGGTGACAAACAAAGAGAGCGCGAAAAGACATACCAAATCTCTCTCCGGCTAACTGATAAGAGGAGAGAGGGGTTTCGTAGGGGTTTCGTAGAAAGAGGGGAGATTCCAATTCCAAAAAAAAAATAGAGAATGAAAAAAAATCGTTTATTTCTGAAAACGGAGCGGAGGTTTCATGTTTTCAATCAGAACTCATGGGAAACCGTATGCAAATGTTATCGGTTTCGATTTGAATGCGATTCGGAAAGCATCCGAATAGAATGGGGTAGTGTATACCAAAAGAAGAAAATGAGCTCCAGAGGAAAGAAAATATTTGGACTCAAAACAGATTTAGCGAGGAAAAATGAAAAAAATCTGAAAAGCTGAATATCAGAATCTGGAATCTTGGATCTCGAATTTCAGAATTTCGAATTTCAAAGTCTCGAAACTCAGAACCTGAAATCTCAGTATCTGAAATCTCAGAATCTTGAGTATCAGAATCTCGAATCTCGAATCTCGAATCTCGAATCTCGAATCTCAAATCGAATCTCGAATCTCGAATCTCGAATCGCGAATCTCGAATCTCGAATCTCGAATATCGAATCTCAGAATCTGAAATCTGTGAACCTCTGAATCCCGAATTCTGAATCTTGAATCTCGAATCTCAGAATCTCGAATCTCGAATCTCGAATCTCGAATCTCGAATCTCGAATTTCAGAGTCTCAAATCACGAATTTCAAACGTCAGAATCTCCAATTTCAGAATCTTGAATCTCCGACTCTCAAATCTCGGATCCATAATCTCGAATCTCGAGTTTCAGAATCTCGAATCTCGAATATCAGAGTCTCAAATCTCGAGTCTCGAATCTCTAATCTCTTACTTCAGAATCTCGAATTTCAGAGTTTCAAATCTCGAATCTCAGAATTTCGAATCTCAAATTTCGAACTTCAGAATCTCAGAATTTCGAATCTCAGAATTTCAAATTTCAGAATCTCGAATCTCGGATTCTCGAATTTCAGAATCTTGAGTCTTAGATTCTCGAATCACTGAGTATCGAATCTCAGAATATCAAATCTCGAATCTCGAAACCGAAGATTGAAAAAGAGCTTCAGATCTGGAAAATCAAAGTCTCGCATCTCGAATCTCGAATCTCAAATCTCAAATCTCAAATCTCAAAGTCTCAGAGTCTCAGAGTCTCGAATTTCAGAACCTCGTATCTCAGAGTCCCGAATCTTGAACCTTGAATCTCGAATATCAGATTCTTGAATCTCAAAGTCTTGAAACTCAAATCTTGAATCTCAGAATCTCGAATTTCGAATCTCAGAATTGCAGGTGCAGTATTCCAGAAGCGTAAAAATCAATGTTGGCTTCACAATTTCAAAAGGTTAAGATCCTGAAAAGTGAAAGTCTTAGGTACACCGCAGCGAAATATCAAATTTATTGTTCTTGTGAAAGTTGCAAAAATATGAAAAAAATTGTCAATAATCATTTCTTCTTCGTCCACTTGACACAATCTTCATGAACCGTCACCGTGTTCCAGTTGGTAGCTCGTGTCGTCCAATCGGTCATTCCTTGACTGGTGCGCCGATCTTGGACACGCATCTGGACGGTCTTCTCCTCAGCCGATCGACAGAGTTGGGCGGCGCGAATGAACTTGGGAAGCTGAAATACATGATCAGAACTGATAAGCTCGAAATGTTCACTGACTCACCATTTTTGTGCAATGCGGAAGAATCGGTCCACCATCCAACTCTGGAGACTTGGTGCCTGCTTTTGAGATGATCTGGGAAGATTTCTGAAACGGACAGCTTATTCCAGATTGAATTTTTTCACACTCACTTTCAAGTTCAACAACTGCCCACACAAAAACGGCGACCGGAATCTTCTTCTGGGTCCATCTGAAAAACGATTAGATTTGTGTGAGAGGAGGAAATGGGATCTGGACTTTTCAAAATATGAGTTAATTTTTCTGGCTGATTCTGAGTAGAGATTGTGCATGGTTCTGCGCTTTCATATAAAATTCGAATTGTGCGCGTTCTGCGGGTTGTACAGTTTGCGGGCGGAGCTTGTTGAAAAAAATGTCGTTTTCTGTTTCTCGAGAGATGGTGATTTTTTTCAGACGTTCATAACTCTGCTCAAACTTAACATTTTTCGAAGTATTTTTCAAGAGCCTACTCCACGAATGTGTGAAGAGAAACGCGTTGTTTTTCCATTTTCTCGCTGCACCTCTATCCCCTCCCCCACTGCATTCCCAACGCACCGTGTGGTACAATAGTAGAGTCGCTGAACGATGTTCTGATACTTTTTGTTTCGCCCCTACTGCTGTCAAAAACTTTTTTCTTCTGTTCGCTGAGTACGTTCGCAACTGTAGACTCGAATTCTATTGAAATTTTTGCGGAAGTTCCATCCTAAGTAAGAGGGGCCGTAGCCCTAAAAAATTAATCTGAATATGCAGAAGCTGATCTTTCAAGAGAAATACTTGTGCGTAACGCGCAACAGATTGCGTTTGAATGAAACAGTATAGAGTGGAGCTCACGATTTCTTCTGGAAAAACCGAAAAAAAAGCTAAACTAAATAAACTCACCGTGAATACAATCTTGTTGACCTGAAGACCTCTGGAAACTTCTGAAGGAGTTGAGCTCAGGATTTCTTCTGGAAAAACCGAACATGAACCTAATTGAACCTAGAAAATTCTCTTCATTACCGCTTCTGCCTCAAACTTGGCTGCAATGAGGGCTGCTACCATCGGACTGAATCTCGACGGGGCTCGTGTCCTGGTTGTTGAGCTGACCCCGTTTTCATCGTCCTCCACTTTGAATCTTCTACTGGGTGGCGTCTGGAATCAGTTGTATTGTATTAGTTGAATGGGAAAGTGCTGCAAACTTACTTTTGGCTTTTTGAACTTGGCATTGTTGTTGGTGTTGGCATCTCTGGATGTCGAGGCTTTCATTGGCTCTGAAATTCGTGGTGCGATTCTAGAGAGAAATCCACTTTTTATGACCAAGAGGACACTTCACAGATTCCAACAAGGCTCGAAGGAAGTCAGTGGAAAATTCTGGGCTATCAAAAACTCTGGAGAGAGATCCACACTCTATTCTAAAAAAACCTAAAAGACTCAAGACTCCGAATAAATCGGAATATACTTCTCCATGACTTCGAAATATCAAATTTCTCATAAGCCTCACTCATTTTTCATTTGTTCAAAATCAGAAAAAACTGAAAACCTCGTTCATTTTGCTTTCTTTTTCTTATCCCCGTCATTTTAGAAAATCTCGAAGCCTCGAAACTGAGAATCTTGGATTTCAGAATCTCGAATCTCAGAACCTCGAATCTTGAATCTCAAATCTCGAAACTCAGAATCTTGAATTTCAGAATCTCGAATCTGGAATCTGGAATCTCGAATCTCGAATCTCCAATTTCAGAATCTCGAATCTCGAATCTCAAACTTCAGAATTTCGAATCTCAAACTTCAGAATCTCGAATTTCAAACGACAGAATCTCGAATCTCGAATCTCGAATCTCGAATCTCGAATCTCGAATCTCGAATCTCGAATCGTGAATCTCGAATCTCGAATCTCGAATCTCGAATCTCGAATCTCGAATCTCGAATCTCGAATCTTGAATCTCAGAATATCGAATCTCGAACTTCTGAATCTCGAATCTCAAACTTCAGAATTTCGGAATCTAGAATGGCAGGATCTAGTATCTCGAATCTCGAATCTCAAACTTCAGAATTTCGAATTTCGAACGACAGAATCTCGAATCTCGAATTTCGAATCTCAAACTTCAGAATCTCGAATCTCGAATCTCGAATCTTGAATCTCGAATCTCGAATCTCGAATCTCGAATCTCGAATCTTGAATCTCAGAATATCGAATCTCGAACTTCAGAATTTCGAATCTCAAACTTCAGAATCTCGAATCTCGAATCTCGAATCTCGAATCTCGAATCTCGAATCTCGAATCTCGAATCTCGAATCTCGAATCTCGAATCTCGAATCTCGAATCTCGAATCTCAGAATATCGAATCTCGAACTTCAGAATTTCGAATCTCGAACTTCAGAATTTCGAATCTCAAACTTCAGAATCTCGAATCTCGAATTTCGAATCTCAAACTTCAAAGTCTCAAACTTCAGACTCTCGAATCTTAAACTTCAGTATCTCGAATCTCAAACTTCAGAATCTTGAATCTCAAACTTTAGACACCTACAGAAACGCATTAAAAGTTCACCTTCCCATACTTTCTATAGCTGCATCCGTCTCTTCTAATACGCCACTCTCGATCTCTCTTTTATTCACACTTTTTCTCTATGTCTCTCTCCCATCAAACAGCCTCGCCCCTGTCGCCGGCCTCTCACTTGTGTCACCGGCGGGTGAATTCTTTCATAATACAGTCGGGCCCAAAAAAATATAGATGACTCACCTTCATGCTGATCTCCATCTCTCCACATCTCGGACCATCACTCTCTTTCAGCAAGAATCACTGCAAAATTTGAAGTAAAAAAAAAAATTAAATTAAAAAAAAATTTTAGTTTTTTTTTTGAAATTTTCTTGTATTTTGGTGGAAAGACTTAAACTCTTAAAAAAGAAAGATTTCGCTCACTTTTTTCAAATTTCAGGAATATTCAGAAAAATAAGGAAATACGAGGCGCCTAGAACAGTCGGCACCTACTCTCCGGGGAGAAGAGAGGAATGAATGAAAAGTTGAGGCGTCGGTGCCTCTCCCGCCAACCAAACAAAAGAAATAGATGGAGACGGAGACGGAGACAGCAAGAGATGCACCCTCTTCATTTCATTTGAAAAAGTTTTTTTTTTTAAGTTTCTTTTTTTATTTCTGTGGAAAGACTTAAATGCTTAAAAGAAAAAGATTTCACTCACTTTTTTAAAATTTCAGGAAAATCAAGAAATACGAAGCGGCACCTAAAACAGTCGGCGCCGACTTTCTCCTCAGAGGAGAAAGGAATGAATGAATGTGTTGAGGCGTCGGTGTCTCTCCCGCCAACCCGGCAAAGAAGTGGATGGAGACGGAGACAGCAAGTGATGCGCTCTCATCATTCCATGTAGTCTCTCAAAGGGTCATCGGAACAGATAAGAAGGGGCTAATGTTAGTTGACCTTAGCCATTTGAATTCAAATTCAAAGGTTGTCCTCTTGCAAAGGTTGCCATTATGAGTCACACATGAAAACGTTGTTCGTGCGAAAATAGTTTCAATTCAACAAAACTTTGTTTTGAATTAATCAAGAGCTTCAAAACGAGTATAAACATGACCTAATTTTGATTTTTCAAAATCTGCAAAAAAAAACTATAAATTTCAAAAACGGCTCATCGCATAGGAGAGAATGGCAACTGTAAATCATCCAAAATTGCGCTTTAACTTTCGGGAAAATTTTCAAATTTCTGGTCACGGACGGGCAGGTATTTTTTTTCATTGTTTTCAGGACGTGAAAAAAGTAATTTTCACAAAAACAAACTTCACAGCAGTGTGTACTCATCTTTCGAAAAAGTTGAAAAATGATTTAAAAATTTCTCGAGAAATTCTCGAGAAATCCCTCGAGAAGTTCTCGATGAATTCTCGAAAAATCTTCAAGAATTTTCAAGGAATACTCGAGGAATTTCTTGAGAATTATTGAAGATTTTTCGAGACTTTTTTGAAAAATTTCTCGAGAAACTCTCGAGAATTTTCTTGAGAAATTCCTCTTAAAATTCTCGAGAAATTTCTCGAGAAATCAGCGAGAAATACCTTGAAAAATTTTTAGAGAATTTCTCGAGTAATTCTCAAGGAGTTTCTCGAATTTTTCTCGAGGAATTTTTCGAGACAGGCATTTTTCAAGAATTTTTTTCTTGAGAGCACACACTGTATTACAGCCTCGATGACGTAATCAACCGAACTGAAAAAAGACTTTAGCTTGAAAAGCTCAAGAGTACACGAACCGGTGAATCGAACTTTTGATATCAGGAGGCTTTGAGGGCGTATCTGTGAGAAACTCTGTTAGATCGCCTCCAAGGTGGTCGAATTGACAACGAATAGACAAAACTCACTCTTTTTTGATGTGAAACACGACCGACTGAGAGATAGAGAAACAAGAAAAAGTGTAACCTTTTGAATTTTTATTTCTTTGAAATTCGTCAAAAATACAATAGCAAAAGCACAAAAAAATATGACTAATTTTGATTAGAATCCTCAAGCTGCTTCGCTCTCTGAGCCCTCTTGTATTCGACCTTTTCCTTGAGCAGCACCGTTTCGTTGGCAATTATTTCCGTGTAGAACGCCTCCAGGTTTCCCTCATGAATCTCCAGTCGTCCCTCGTGAAGTGCGTTGATCAGCTTGTTAAACATCATTTTGACGGACGAGGTCGAGTCCTGT
Organism: Caenorhabditis sp. 40 LS-2015; assembly: GCA_900536305.3. Taxonomy (NCBI): domain Eukaryota; kingdom Metazoa; phylum Nematoda; class Chromadorea; order Rhabditida; family Rhabditidae; genus Caenorhabditis; species Caenorhabditis tribulationis. Next base: position 9,283 of record LR544584.1, read on the forward strand.
TGGAGGGTTCGGTGGTGTCTGAAAAAGAGGTATTGTGGAAGAGCTGGAAATGGTCTGGAATCACTTTACTACTCACCATTGCTGGAAAGTATTCCATGCTGGAACCGCTAGCAGATGTGCTTGGCAAATTGCTTCCAAAGTCTCCAAGTGCTCCGTACGACATCCCTCGTGCCTCCTCATAATTCTCCACCGCCGGCATATCCTCCTCGTGCATTATGACATCTTCCTCGTTCGGCATCATGGATTTATCTTGATCCCAGTGCAAGATATCAGATAGTAGTCAACTATAAAAACATTGATCAGTTTCTCAAGAACATTTTTCTGGCTGACCACTTTTTCATATCTACTACAGTAACTGAGATGAATTGAGTCAAAAACAACGTATGCCTCACCCCAACTCACCATTCATCACGAATTTCGTACCTTTTCGTATCTTTCCAAATCTCTGGCCTCGCTCCCAACACATCCAAAATTATCTTCTCCAATGGAACGTTCGTGTTTGCATCCGCCACTGTCGATCTTCTCGCCAACCTCCTCTATTCTTTGAACTCGATTCGGTGCGTTTTCGCGGGCGGTGGAGTGACGGGTCGAACTCCCGGAACTTCTCCAAACTCTTACTTGACGCAGACTTCCATTCTGAAGATGGGGTTCGTGGTGGGAATTAGAACAACAAGCACACAATAAAGGTATGATCATGGTTGAAGGAAACCAATGAAAACAAAGAAACGTACTAAAAGTTCAAAAAAAGTAAGATTTATAGAAAGTCATGGAAAAATAATCAATCAATGGTAACAATTTCAACCCTTATTTAGTCTTTGGATTCTTGTCATCAATCCGATGCTTGATCATGCACTCGTAGAGCACTTCTGGCGTCTCCATTTTTCCCTCCTGCTCGAGAGTGTCCGCCATGATTCGAATCAAGTCGACGAGCTTCTTCTGGTACGTGGTGTCGGTGACGAAGAACATCAACCGGTTCGTCAGTAGTCGACACGTCTCGTTGAGCTTGAGCCACTTGTCTTGCTGGGAGAACATTGCCTTGATGATTGGCATCCGGAGCAACTGGAGCGCGGACAGATGGGATGGGGGTCGGTAGTGCTCGCAAACGTCATCTGATGGTCACTTCTGTACACTCCCTCAAACCGGATTTCGTCCTCATCTTCTCGCTGCTGGATCAACTCATCGTCCGCTTTCTCTCCGGCGTACTTCTTTCGAAGCTCCTTTTCATAATCGACAAACAAGAGTCTCGCGAATCTCAGATAGGGGTACGTCTTCTCCTTCTCCAACTCTGCCTCCACTTCGTCCTCGTCCAATCCCTTCATCACGAACTTCTTATCGCCACGTCTGACCCATTTTCTGCCATTCGTCCAGACACGGAGAACTTCTTTGGCTGAAACATGAATTCTATTTGGAAATCAAACATATGTAACTGAGCTTACCGCTTACAGGCACTCTTGTCTTCCAGTAGACCTCCTTCCCGATGCCCTCGATATTCCCTCTATCCGCCACTTTCTTCGGATTCTGCCAGTTGTAGTTAGCGCTCGTCTCCATGAGGAAGGGATTTGGCTGGAAGGAGAATTTCAAAATATTGAAGTTAGGGGCACTAGGCCAAAAATAGATGACTCACCTTAATGCTGACTTCCATCTCTCCAAAGCTCTCGTCATCTCTTTTTCAGCAAGAATCACTGCAAAATTTGAAGTTTCAAAAAAAAAAAAAATTTTTTTTTCGAAATTTTCTTGTATTTTGATGGAGAAGACTTGAATTCTTAAAATCGAAAAATGTCACTCACTTTTTTCAAATTTCAGGAATATTCAGGAAAATCAAGAAATACGAGGCGCCTAAAACAGTCGGCGCCTACTCTCTCCGGGGAGAAGAGAGGAATGAATGAAAAGTTGAGGCGTCGGTGCCTCTCCCGCAAATCAAACAAAAGAAATAGATGGAGACGGAGACAGCAAAGAGATGCGCTCTCTTCATTTCCCGTTATCTCTCAAAGCGGAAACGGAACAGATAAGGATGGGTTTTCTTTTAAAAGAGGTTGCCGTTATGAGTCAGTTGTTCTTTCTGCCTCTCTGTGTCTCTCTTTTTTCTTTCTCTTTTCTCCTTCAGTCGGCTGTACAAGTCTCCGTGCCGGGCCGGGTTTCGACAACCGCAGGGGTGTGTGTGTGTGTTAACAATCGACGAAAAAACAAAGACGATTTTTACAAACAAACCAAACGTTTATTCGGACCCAGTGTATTGTGTCGACACGGTTTCGACGAATTTTTCAAGAAATTCGTTGAAAAATTTGTCGACAAATTCGTCGAAAGATTCGTCGAGAAATGCTGACACATTTTTCGACGAATTTGTCGACGAATTTTTCGACGATTTTTCGACGATTTTCGACGATTTTTTGAAATATCTCGACATTTTTCGAAAAATGACGAAAATGTAAGACTTTCTCAGATAAAAACTATGGCAACGACACTTCGAAGTTCCGCAATGTGCTTTGTTTAATACATTTTTCGGCATTTCTCGAGAAACTCATTCATCGACAAATTTTTTTGACGAATTTTTGTAGAATTTTCTTCTATACATTTTACCGAAAAAGGCATTTTTCGAGAAATTTTTTTTCGAGAAGACACACTGTTCGGAACCAAAAAAACAAGTAATCTGAACAATGAGCCTCTCTTGCTCACCGACCGATGCATTGCTCAACTTGCTCAATTCTCTACGAACAAAGCTTAGAAATTTCCAATGAGATGTGTTCGCGCCAATACAGTTCCGCGGAAAATTCAAAATGAATTCGTAAGGCTTTCAATATTTGATTTCAGCGAAAATCGGAGCAGATTACGACACTTCTTCTTTCTTCTGGTGCTTTCTAAGTGTTGCTTACGACACCTCAAATCAAAAATTCTGATGGAATCATTTACTTTCGACGAGGGATGACGGTGGGTGGGTAGCATCGTTTGGTGAATGATATCTTCTCCAGGCAGGGGGAGACATCGGATATCAATAGAGAAAGAGAAGAGTGTTCCGAATCAAACTTATAAAAAAAATCAAAGGAAGAATCTTGGGAATGAAATATACTCTTTTTAGTCCCGATTTTGCGCCATAAATTCTCCACTCTTTCTCCGAGTATATGTACATAATTTCACCTCTCTCTCTTTTTCCTCCCCCTCATCGATGACTGACTTCTCTCTATTCTCAAATTCAAACATCTAAAGATGAAGAATTCAAACAAAATCAAAAATAGGTCATGTTTGGACTTATTCTGAAGCCCTTGGTTAGCTCGAGTCATGTCGCTTTTTCAACCCGTAATCTGATCCTAATTGACAAAGTTATGTAGATTCAAAGTTTTTGCCCCTTAAACACTAGAAATAGGTCAACAGACATTATATGCGTCAACAATTTTTCGCGGCGCAGAGAAGTGACAAGATAAGAAAGTAGTTTCTGAACGAAAATGGACCAAATCAATTTCTGAACGAAAATGGACCAAATCAATTTCTGAACGAAAATGGACCAAATTTTGGAAAAAGGTTGACAATTTCTGAACGAAAATGGATCAAAATTTGGAAAAAGGTTGACAATTTCTGAACGAAAATGGACCAAATTTTGGAAAAAGGTTGAGAACTTCTCAACGAAAATGGATCAAAATTTGGAAAAAGGTTGAGAACTTCTGAACGAAAATGGATCAAAATTTGGAAAAAGGTTGAGAACTTCTGAACGAAAATGGTCCAAAATTTGGAAAAAGGTTGAGAACTTCTGAACGAAAATGGTCCAAAATTTGGAAAAAGGTTGAGAACTTCTGAACGAAAATGGACCAAATTTTGGAAAAAGGTTGACAATTTCTGAACGAAAATGGATCAAAATTTGGAAAAAGGTTGAGAACTTCTGAACGAAAATGGATCAAAATTTGGAAAAAGGTTGAGAACTTCTGAACGAAAATGGACCAAATTTTGGAAAAAGGTTGACAATTTCTGAACGAAAATGGATCAAAATTTGGAAAAAGGTTGAGAACTTCTGAACGAAAATAGATCAAAATTTGGAAAAAGGTTGACAATTTCTGAACGAAAATGGTCCAAAATTTGGAAAAAGGTTGAGAACTTCTGAACGAAAATGGACCAAATTTTGGAAAAAGGTTGACAATTTCTGAACGAAAATGGTCCAAAATTTGGAAAAAGGTTGAGAACTTCTGAACGAAAATAGATCAAAATTTGGAAAAAGGTTGACAATTTCTGAACGAAAATGGTCCAAAATTTGGAAAAAGGTTGAGAACTTCTGAACGAAAATGGATCAAAATTTGGAAAAAGGTTGAGAACTTCTGAACGAAAATGGATCAAAATTTGGAAAAAGGTTGAGAACTTCTGAATGAAAATGGATCAAAATTTGGAAAAAGGTTGAGAACTTCTGAACGAAAATGGATCAAAATTTGGAAAAAGGTTGAGAACTTCTGAACGAAAATGGACCAAAATTTGGAAAAAGGTTGAGAACTTCTGAACGAAAATGGATCAAAATTTGGAAAAAGGTTGAGAATTTCTCAACGAAAATGGACCAAAATTTGGAAAAAGGTTGAGAACTTCTGAATGAAAATGGATCAAAATTTGGAAAAAGGTTGAGAACTTCTGAACGAAAATGGATCAAAATTTGGAAAAAGGTTGAGAACTTCTGAACGAAAATGGACCTAAATTTGGAAAAAGGTTGAGAATTTCTGAACGAAAATGGACCAAAATTTGGAAAAAGGTTGAGAATTTCTGAACGAAAATGGACCAAAATTTGGAAAAAGGTTGAGAATTTCTGAACGAAAATGAATCAAAATTTGGAAAAAGGTTGAGAATTTCTGAACGAAAATGAATCAAAATTTGGAAAAAGGTTGAGAACAGAAGTTCCTCTACCCCCTCTTTATCTGTTCCCTCATCAAATTTTGGATCGAAAGACAGATATGGATCGAGCTTATCAAGAGCTTTAAAAGAAGTATAAATATGACTTAATTTGATTTTTTTTTGGATTCTCCAGTTTTCATAATGTTGTCAGTTCTGATTCGAAAAATTAGCTACGCCTTCTTGTTGATCGAAAACTGGCAGGTATCAGGATGATTACTCGTCCGCTCTCTATCTGTCGAGGCCTTTATTGTGTGACAATTACAGTCTCACAGAAACATGCGTCACAGATTCGATGACGTAATCAATGAAGAAGGCAATTAGCCTAATAAGCTCAAGTGCATGGACAGGTGAAGCGCACCTTCATATATGAGTCAATGTGTATTTTTGGAATCCCGTAACAGAACCGCACATGATGCGTGGGAAATCGAAAAAATATTCAGCGGATATGGATATCAGTTTCATTTCCGATTTCAGTGACCCATATCAGAAATCACGCGCTCTCACCATTCTTTTGATTGTTTACGGAAGTGGCAATCACGTGGGAAGGTTTCTCACGTATATTCTGAAAATAGTTTCGGACAGAAAACACAATTTTTTTCGAAGTTTTTCGAACGATCCTATGAATCTGCGATTCTCAGAAGTGGTCCAAGAAGATATCCGACATTCCTTCCGTTGATGCCATCCACTTCTAATGTTTCGAGTCGGGAAGCTGCTGCATGTGCTGTTGGAACTGATGGTTCCAAAATTTCGACGTGCCTTCTCGGCAGTTAAAAGAACACGGATCTACCGCACATTATAAGAAAGCGAACACATGGATCTTTTATTAACTGGCTCAACTTTATTCGTTTGTCTGATTTATTGGATGTCACAATGAAGGAAACAGAATAAAGGATAGGTTGCAATACATTTTGCAACAAACGGGGGAGATAGAACACATGGGGGAGGAAATGGGAACGGGTAATCAATAAACAACAGTTAGCTGCTTCTGAACGGTAGATCGAATCGAGGGTATTGAATCTGAGAGGATCGGTGAGAACGGCGGCGGGACGTTTAGATGACAATCTCTGGCATCGGAAGCTTATTGAATTCTAGCATTGTGGTGAGTGTTTTTGGCACGTTGCATCCGTCTCTCTTGCAGAGACATTTGAACGAGACTTGGGACGGATATTGGGGCGCGTGAAATTGAAATCCCTGAAAACAGAAAAGTCAGTATTTTCAATTTTGAATGCTCTTCAACTCACTTCTTGGAGGCAAAGGTTGAGAATGGCATGTCTGCTGTTGGTGGTCTGAAACATGGAGAGAACCGATGAGTAGTCGTCCGAGTCGAGTGCAATTCCGTTGACAAGGAATTGTGAGTAGTCCTTGGCGTCTGGCATGTAGGAGCACAATTCAAATAGCGGCTCGCTGAGGGTGTAGCCGCCGGTGTTTGGAACACCGTTGACGATCTCCTCGACAGGCTGCCAGCAACGGATGGGCTTCGAAAGCTGGTCACGAGCGTCCTGGACGGTGTTCTTGGAGGAGGAGCGGATGCTGAAGCCAGAGGTGGCGATGGCCAAGCAGCACAAAAGGACGCCGGCTTTGGAGAACATGGTGAGAAGGGTTGGAATGAAGCGGGAAGAGAGAAGAAGAAAGTTCTTCTCGAGGTGAGCTCGGGAGTGACTCGAATGAAAAAGAGTGGAGCTCAAAAACGAGAGTCAAAAGTGGGCGTGTCAGTTTTCCTCCTACGAGAGAAAAAAAAATGGAAAAAGGCGGGGCTTACGGTGAAATAGTGGGAGAGATAGAGAAAAATGAAATTCAATTTCCGTGGTGACGTTCTTGGGTGACAGATTCCATCACGGGATTCCAGCTCTTATTCACAAAAAAATCTGAAAGTTGAAAGGAAAGTTTGAACGACCAGCAATGGAGACAAAAAAGGATAATAGGATTTTTCTTCGAATAAAACTTTTCAAAATATAATTATGGTGATACCAAATTGTGAAATTCCTATTACTTTTTGAGATACACTTCAAAATGTTTGAGGCCCTGTTCAGCATTTGTATTGGTAGCCACACTGATGACTGTGAAATTTCCGGCATCTACAGGGTGGCCGACAATCATAGGACGTTTCTATTGGCTTCCCATTTTTCAAAAAATAGTTTTTCTGACAAAATAACTTCATCCTCGAAGGAGACGTTCGAAGGAACAATTAAGATGTTCCGGTTAGATGACGCTGCGCTAAAGAACACCGTTCATGAAAGTGAAATGGAATTCACCTAAAAGGACAAGGAAACCGGACCTCGGAACAGGAATACTGCTCAACAGTGAGTATAAAAGGCCCGCTCTTTTCCCTATCCAACATGTCTTCCTTTGCTTCACAATACCGTCTTCCAATAGTATCTTCTATATACTGCTCTCCTGTGCTTTCTTCCCATTCAACCATTCTTATATGTTTTATTCTTTATTTCAATAAAATACTTTACCACTGAACCACCATCTTCACACCACATAAGACTGGACTAACCCTCTAGTCTTTACACACTACTACCGACGGATAAGAAACTGGCCAGCAATGTGCTATGTAGCACAGTGCAGTACATTATCCATCAAAACCGTCGTTTGGCATACCTCATGATCGATCCTGACCCTTTTTGCAATGAAAACCAATAAAGTTGTATCGGCCGGTTTGATACCAGCCCAAATATTGAAAACTCTAGAAAAGGCTGGTTTGACATGAAAATATGTTTGGAGGACGTGTTGTCACTCTTCTTGAACAATTACCCCTGACTTTGACGCTTCGGAAAAGATTCAGGGATGAAAATCGTCTAGACAACCCAGATAACGTCTGACAAACGCCGCACGTGAACGTAGTGCAGAAGTTTCTTCAATCTTCGAATCGGGTGGGCTTGGATGAATCAGTGGGAAACATCCAATTATCATTATTCGCTGCTTATATATGCTTCAGACTTCCGTATAGTTTTGAAATTTTCAAAAAATATCACCGGACCCCGCTCCAGCAAGCTCCAGTAAGCTCTCAAAAAACGTCCTATGATTGTCGGCCACCCTGTAGTGAGTCTCAATTTTGCTTTTTTGTGTCTTGTTTTTCCAATCGAATTTTTTCCGAATACCGCTGACTCATGACGAAGAGGATCGCACAAAAGATCTCAACAATATTCAGAACGCGGATCAAAGTGGCTCTGTATACTCTGTTTAAACTGCCATGATTCGGAAAGCATTGACCTCAATAATCTTTGTCTTTTTTCTACTCTTCTTCAAGGCCCATTAAGTTTGATTCGTTCGTTCCTACAACACATGCAGCAGCTTGGCGTCTCAGAACATTAGAGCAGGTAAACAGATAAGAAAGAAATCTCGGATTTCTTCTTCTTGAACCACTTCTGAAAATGACTGAATTGTTTTTTGTCCAAAAGTACCAGAATTCAGAAAGAAGGCATTAGAGATTTTGAAACCTTCCCACACGATGTCCACTTCCGTAAACAGCTAAAAATGACGGGGGCGTGTGATTTCTGAACTGCGCCACTGATTTCAATATCAGCTAGTGTTTTTCAATTTCTTACGCATCCCGAGCGGTTCTGCTCCGTGATGCGTTGTAAATCGAAATTTGATCAGAAACGGATCAGTGTGATCTGTCCAAAACTGGCACGATTGGAAAGCATCGACGTCAATGTTTCTTCAGTTTTGTACACTCCTGCCAATTCTGACCTGCTACAAAATTTTCGGAAGAATGCAACAACACTCTTATGAGTCCACGTCTTTTGATTCTTAGAAAACTGTATTTTCTGGCTCAAAATTAGACGAGTCTCGAAATTAATTCAACTTCAAACTAGTTCAGTCGTGTGTTTGATAGTTTGCAGAGGTTTCGAAATCGTAACTACAAAAAGCCTTTATCCCTCGCGTGCGTCATTTCTGGAGGTGGACGAATGTCGCACTTTCTGTGGGCGAGAGGAAATTGGCAATTTCCGAAAATATGACGCATTGTCAATGACTGGAGCTGAAACTTCGATCAAAAATAGAGAGCCACAGGAATCCATTAACGGAATGCTTCGAACTTTTGATTTTTACTATTTGGAAAAACCTTATTACGGTCATGTACGTCAAGATCAAAGCACTTAATGATGACGAAAACACTGGCCGCGCAAATTAATCGAGCTGAATAAACACTCTTTCCATTCAACGTCTGTCTGTCTGGAATTCGTCTGAAATCTGCAAGTGTCGTCCGCAAAGCGCTAAAAACATAAAGTACAGATTAATGTCTTCAAAGGATATGTGATCGTTCCATGTCCGAATCTTTTGTCTGCTCACAACAAAAAAACTCGGAAGTTAAGTTTAGTAAACAAAACCCAGAACAACATGGAGTTAAGTCTGAAAATGTTTTGGAGCCCTTTTGGAGGTATTCCGAAAGCTTTTGGGAGTTCTCAGCAAATTCAACAGTTTTTCGATAATTTGAGAAAACTTTTCCACAACTTTTTCAGGAATCAAAGCCGTTTTCGTGGAACTCAGAGGTTCTCTAGTGATTCGATAAATTGAATTATCGAATTTTTTGAAGATTCTTGAGAAACTGAGTTAATTGCTGTTAGATCTCCAAGGATCCTAAAGGAGTCAAAAATACTTTGAAATCATCAATCATCCATATCCTAAGCGTCTGAAAAATGTCTGATCAACTTTCAACTGACTGTTGAAAGTTTTATCAGTTATCCGTTCCTGAGGTTCTGTCGTCCATCTACCCGTCTCTTACCAGCTAGTTTTCACATGACCCTTGGCAAGTATTATGGTCGACCATTTGAGTTTTCTTCACATCACCTGGACACACAGGTTTTGCAAGTGATGAGAATTTCTCACAGCGAGACCAGGTGGTTCATCAGCGGTGTCTTTGTCTTTCACTCCCTCCTTCCGCAATCCAGGTGGAGTGAGATTGAAATGTGAAGAGAAAGAACACCTTCAAACAATTAGACAGTGACACACACCACACACCACACACACAAACACACACACACACACATACACACACCACACAGACACACACACACACATACACACACCACACAGACACACACACACATGAACCATTTAGTTGTATCAGTACACACTACTCTTGAATCATCCAATAATTGTCCTTGTTACCAAAACCATGTATCCTTACTCCCCTTCCGTTTTCTACCAACCACAAGGACAGATGTATCCTTATCAAGTAAGTTAACCTTTATATTATATTTCACTGTAATAATTCGTGTTTTTCAGATGTCGTATGATATGATGGACGCGCCAGCAATGTATACTCAGCCAATGTTCGATTCGGTGCCCACCCAAAACTTCTACAAGACGAAGTTATGCGTATACTTCTCTCGTCAGGGATACTGCACAAAGAGGAATTCATGTAGATACGCTCACGGAACACATGAACTCCAGATCGACCCTCAAACAATCAACCAGCCAGTTCTCCCCCAACCAATCCACGCCCAGCCAGTGGCTACAGGATCCAGCACAACCTTCCCAGTCCCATCCATCAGCCTTCAGTTCAAGTCCCAGTCTTCGATGTCTTCAAACTCCACCTACGATCAGACCGAGTCGGGTTCGGATAGCGACGACGGAACCCCGCAAAATTTCAAAACCAAACTCTGCCGTCACTATTCCAACACTGGAAGATGTCCAATGCAGAGCAATTGTGGTTTTGCGCACGGACCTGACGAATTGCATGATACCAGTGAGACTCTTGCTAAAAAATCTCTGGACGAGAGGCACAAGACAAAGCTGTGCGACAATTTTGCCAAAGGAGGGTCCATGGATTGCCCATACCGATGGAAGTGTAGATTTGTCCACGACACGGACAAGGAATATTTCCAGAAGTTCTATGCCGAGACAGAAGAATTCCATCGGAAACAGAAAGCGTTTAAGGACAGTGTGCAAGAACAACACGTAAGTTTTCAATTCATGTTTCCTCACTGTGTACATATTTTCATATTTTCAGCAACGGAAACTGTCAGCCTCTTCCGACGACGAGGCAGATGCCCTTGACCAGGAGATCATGAGAATGGTCATCGAGTGGAACAAGAAGCATCCGAAGGGCCGCCACTACTACGACTTTCACGGTCTAACAGTGGACATGGCTCAGGATTATATCGAGGATATAATCGACACTCTTCTGGCCGAAGAGGTGAAAGAGGCCAAGATCGAGACGGGGCGCGGAAAGCACTCCGTCAACGGATTTGCGGCCATCAGGGCCATCCTCATGAATGGATATCAGGGATATCGAGGTGCCAGTTTCGAGCCGGAAACTGGAAACGATGGAGTCTTAGTACTCACTTTTCCTTGATTATTTTGTGTTCTGTATTTTTGTGATATCGTGAATTTGTTTCATATTTTATCTGATTTTTTTAATGTTTCCTTTTTTGCTATTTTTTTGTTTTTTTTTGTTACTAATAAAATAGATCAGTCAACACTTTCAAGTGTTATCAAAACTTCATGAAAGGGTTGAGCAGGGAATTGCAAAGTTGATGGTTCAGGTGGTGTTTGGTGAATTCAAAAGCTGGTTCATTTGTACTCTCAAGAAAACTTGAAAAGAAGGTCATTTTACATTTCAATAAAACAGGTTCCCCAAAATTTCAAGACAGTCAAAATATTTTTTTCTCATTTTTACAAGTTTAAGTTTTGTTGATAACAAGAAAGAGGATATGATGTAGAGTTTTCCGGTTTAAGATGCATAGAATATTGAGGTGATGATGATGTCGATTTTGGTGGGACACAAGACAATTTCAAGTTTCTTCTGTGTCTCTCTGAGCAGCTGATAGCTTTATCTGAAAAGTTCAAGTTGGTCTCCAAAATATGTGAAACACAGATCTGAGCCTAAAAATCAGTCTGGCTTGATTACACTACCCATCGTTCTCCCAGAAATGTTTTGAATGAGCAATCTACGACTTGTGACACGGTAAAGTGAGAACCAATGTCAAAGTCAAAGCTTGCATTGCTTTGAGTATAGGTCTCAACTACTAGGCACTTGCCGAAAAAAACCATCTAAAATTTTTCATCTTCTCAACTGAACGACTCACTTTCTTGACACCAAGATTATCCTCTAGTGTTTCATCTGCCTTTCGTTTACGTACAATGATGCCTGCAAAAATAATTCTTATGAATTTTCCCAATGAATTCGAAACACTCACCAATTTCGTTTACCAAAATTAGATTAGCACCCTTGACTTTATTCAGGTGCTCCATGAAGGTGTTATGATTTTTTTGAGCATCCTGGTTTTGGACGTTTTTTCTATTTTTCAAAACGCCTTCCACGAATCTTATGCACGAGCTCCAAGCTTTTGCGTGACCATCAACAGCTTGCTTCACGTATTTCAACATTGCAGAGAGATTGGTGTTTTCGGCTTTCAAATTTTGAAGAGACTCCATCATTTCCTCTTTCGAACTTCCATCCGAGAAGCATACTGTTCTTGGTTTCATTGACAATTTCTCTCGCAATTTTTCCATCTGCGACTTGTAGGCTTCGATCTGTTCATCTTTTTCTTTCAATTGAGTTTCCAAACGCAAACTTTGCCCAGATTCGAGACTGCCAAAGTTTTGGATATCGGATGGTTTTCCAGCTCGAATGCTATCATTGTTCAAACTATTGGAATAACTCATGAGCTCCGCCGTCGTCAGATGCGACACTGCTTCGTAGATCCCCATTTTTTCCAACAAAAAGATGAATGCCATATGCCTGTCCTGCAGTTCTCGGAACCGAGATTTTTGTTCCTCTGATTCCATAGCAGAACTTTCAATAGCTGTCTTTAACGTTTCTATCACGACATCTTTCTCGGTTAGAGCTTCGTCTTGTTTTTTCTTCATCTCAGTCATCGTGACTTCAGATTCTAGAGTCTGTTCCGTTATGTTTTGGAAAAGTTCCAAAAGTTGAATGGGTTCGAGAGTGTGGAGGGTGTAATCGACTTCGCTTTCCATGTTATCTGAAACTGCATCGTTTCGATATGTGATTGAAAGAAACTAAAACTCACCGTTGACAACATTCATCTCATGAAGAGGTGTTGAAAGTGGAGACGATAATTCACCAGATTCACTGCCGTCGGATGCAGGGTCCGAGGTTCTTTGTGAATCATCGGGTAGAAGAAAGTTTTGTTCTGAAGATGAGACTTTGACAAAGCTTCCAAAAGAGCACTCACCATCAACCACATGAGTTTGATCGTCAGGTGTTGCAAATAGAGATGAGGTATTCATGCTGTTGGTAGTTGGAATTGAGGTGACCAACGGAGTTCCAGCTAGAATGAGAAAGACATCATTATTTCAATGCAAAATTGTATAAAAATTAATACCACGGTGGAGGAAGGTCAGGACAAAAAAATGAAACTTCATGTGTTTGAATTTTGTTGCAATCGAAATCATCTCAAGATTCATGGGTGAAAAAAAAACCAACCTGGAGAAATTGAGAGAGGCGGGAATTCCATAATTGATGACAAGTCCGGAGAAGCGTCAGTGGAAGAGATGGAAGAAGTCGAGCTTGGAGATGACATGGTCCAAGAAATTTCTGAAAACTGTTAATTTTTTTTTGATACAGGTGCGTTCAAAGTGAACAAACATTTTCGAAAAACAAGCGAAGCAAAAAATAGGAGTGCAGAATCAAATTGTAGCAGAAAGGTGAAATTTGAAACTCAAGAATGGAAAGAGTGAGAAGTTTATCAATTTTCTGTAGTCGTTTAGACTGTACAGGTGAGTGACAGCTTTCTTACTTGTTTGTTTGCCAGGAATGAATGGAAATCTAATTTCAAATTGAGAAACAAAATTTTGTAAAACAAATTTCCGCTCTCGTCCGTTGCCCACCTGATTAGTGCGGACACTTGTGAAAAATTTGGAGGAATGAGGGAGGAAAGGAGGAGACAAGGCGAATTGCCATAGCAACCAGCCATATGAAGTCGGGTTTGAGATTCAGCGATGGCTATGCAGAGAATCATGAAAAACAGAGTGTGCAAAGAATGGTAACCGTTACAAATTCCAAAAAAAATCAGAGGGTTTTTGGATTCATGAAACATTGGTGATAGGAATTTGAGATTGTAGGATTCAAATTTAAAGTTTGGTGACACCAAACGAAACATCAATGAATTCAGAAAGATTCGAGAATTCTGAAACACACACTACTCGGAATTTCGGAACATTCCGAATCCCCGGAATTCCAGACGACCCACTCCGCACAACCCTGGTTTGGTTTGCTTCTGTGTAGATTGAGAATCAGAAAGCATCCATGAAAACTCGCTCAGAAAAGAAAACCATCTCAGTTTTCAAGAATCCTCCAGAACGGACAAAATGGATTATAAAACGGAAAGAGCGAATTAGAGAAAAGTGCGAAAGAGAGGGGATGTAGGAGGAGGTAAGGGTGATCGTCATGGAAACCAGGCGTGTGGGGAGGGATGAAGGCTCAAAGCACTCATAACAGACACTGAAGCGGGGGAAAATGTATAAGGGAAGAAGTGTACTCATAACAGCTGATTAGAAAGCAGGAGAGCAAAAATGTCACAAGCGACAAATAATGGCATTTGAAAATGTTGAGTAACAACTTTCAAAGCTAAAAAACTTCGAAAGTAGAGTTTTTGGTACCTATAAAGGTACTGAAAAACTAATAAAAACATTTTGGCACTACGGAAAATTTTCAAACCATAATGGCTAAAAAAACCCAAAACGTTTCTCTTCGAAGTGACTCCGTCTTATATACTTTTTCATTTTACCCTGAGTATGTTTTCCGATTTCCTTCAACAAAATGTTGAAGTTTTGAATGTTTTCATCATTTTTTGTTCGAAATCAGTCATCGATTTGGATCGATCTAACTGTGAAGGATGAACAGCCGTTCGACTGCTCTCATCTTCATTCTCTCGCTCCTCGCCCTCCACGTCGCCAACTCCATGGCTGAAGTGCCGGCACCCAATGATCCTGCTGCTCCAGCACCCGCAGCTGTGACCACAGCTGCTCCTCCAAATGACGATGCAAAGGAAGACCCTGGATCAGTTCCAGAACCATCGGCTGGAGCAGCTGTCATCGAGGCAATCAAAGGAGGAGAAGGCACCACATCCGGTGTCACCACCTTCACTGCTGTCGGAGCCATCGCCACGGCCGTGCTCGACAACTTCTTCTAAGTCACTTCTGCTGCTCTTCTCCCTCGCCAACTACGAAGACTTCGTTGCCATTCTCTCCAAAACTCGTGCCTGATCATCGAGATTTTGATTGAATAAATGGGATTGAATAAAAAATCATCAAATTTTGATCACTTTCTGAAACCCTAATTCTAGTGAAAAAGAGGAGATGCTCAAACTGAAAAGGGAGAAAAAATATATACGACAACATGAAAAAAAATTCGGATTTGTCTTGAAAAAATGAACACTTTTCCAATTCACTTTCTAGAAATTAAACTGAATATGGCAAATATAGTTCCCGCGAATGTATCCTACAATTAATTGGGGAGGGGGATTTGGAGCAAACGGAAATGAGAATCAGAAAAGAGGATTAACGGACACCCGAAAATAGAAAGGGGGGGGGGCTCTACTAATTAGCATCGGCTACGATTTCTGTGTACCTTGGTTTGCAATTCCATCCTTTTGAGCCACCTGCTGAATAACGAAATTTTGAGTCGGTGGTCAAAAACATTGAAATCTTTTGCGTTCTTACTTGTTTTTTAGTTCACTGTGAAATTTCCAAAAGAGATTTGTCCAACATTGGAAACATTTAAGCGTGTTTCCGTTTGGGATTTCTTCATGCTGACAGCTGCCGACTTCCGCCACCCATCTGTCTCGCCCGCTCGCGATCAGAGCCCTTCGGACAGGTGGTTACGTTGAGTCGATTGGTCCAAAAATGTGAGGATCTACATGAGTATGAGTCATGATCCGATTAACAATCTACAGTGCGCGTCATAACTTTACGACACCCCCCTTTTTGAAGGTTTGCACTTTTCCTGGAGGTTTTCATGCAAATCTGTGAATGCAGATCGATTCAACGTCTCAAAAAACCTATGTACGGAAATTTTCATATGAATCGTGTAAAAACTGACGCGTGGAGCAGTGAATAACCTGAAAATGGAAAGAAACAATTCGAGGTGTCTGCCGAGCTGGAGAGCGATCGAAAATCTTCTGATCCTTTTAGCTGTCAGAGCATCAATTCGGGGACGTTCAGCAGAGAAACGGTCGGGAACGTAATCAGAATGGAAAACCGGAGCATTTACAAAACATAAAAATCATTCTTCGACGAGAAAACTGGGAGAAAGTTCTGTTTTACTCTGAAAAACACCATTTTTGACAGCCTGTCGTATAGTTATGACGCGGGCCATTTTCAGGTTATTCACTGCTCCACGCGTCAGTTTTTACACGATTCATATGAAAACTTCCGTACATAGGTTTTTTGAGACGCTGAATCGATCTGCATTCACAGATTTGCATGAAAACCGCCAGGAAAAGTGCAAACCTTCAAAAAGGGGGTGTCGTAAAGTTATGACGCGCACTGTATATAAAAACAGCTTTGAAAAAATTTAATTTTGGCTTTTCTTCTCTGTCTTGAGAAATCATCAAAATACGATTATCTGCGACTTTTTTTTCTGCGCTTTCTTTTAAAATCCTGTGGTTCCCACTCTTTCGAACTACACATTAATCTAATGTCGAAAAGACTCTGGAAAAAAACCTGCCACAGATTTTGGACATTGATAACTCGTCTAAAAAATGAGAAACTTTATTTCTCCTTCTTGGAAACCTTAGGGACTCTGGGTTCATGCAAAGACCAAGATAATTTGGAACATTTTGGGCTCCGCGGCAGTTGAGAACTTCAAAAATACATTTTTTGGGTCGAATTCATCTTGAAGTAGGCTCATAATGAGATGCATTTTGTGTGGAATTTCAATGTAAAATCTAATGGTGAAAAGAAAAAAACATCGATCTGGATCACCTTCTGAGACATGAATTTATGTGAAAAAACGGCAATTCTCAAACTGAAAAAGGAGAAAAATGAATATACGGCAACATGAAAACAAATTTCGGATCAGTCTTGAAACTAATGAACGCTTTTCTAACTCATTTTTTTGTGACAAACTGAATATAGCAAACGAAAAGTTCTCAACAAACAAAATGCAGGGAAAAAAGAAGAGAAGGATAACAAAATGTATACATCCTACAATTAGTCGAAATGGAAAGGGGGGATTTGGAGCAAACGGAAATGAGAATCAGAAAGGAGGATTAACGGACACCCGAAAATAGAAGGGTGCTCTACTAATTAGTATCGGCTACGATTTCTGTGTACCTTGGTCAGATTTGCAATTCCATCATTATGAGCCACCTGCTGAATAACAAAAATTTCGAAATTTTCCTTTTTTGTCTGTGTTCAAAAACAATGAAATCTTTTGCGTTCTTTCTAGTTTTTTAGTTCACTGTGAAGTTTCCAAAAGAGGATTATCCAACATTGAAAACATCTAAGCATGCCACCTTGGGGATTTCTTCATGCTGACAGCTGCCGACTTCCGCCACCCATATGTCTTGCCCGCTCGCGATCAGAGCCCTTCGGACAGGTGGCTGCGGTAAGACGATTCGTCCACATCTGTAATTCTACATACAGTGGCGAGAAATGGTGAAAGTCACTTTGTTCAGCGATTCATAACTTTTTTTTAACTTGTCCAAAACTCATAAACTTATTTGTAAAGTATAGAAAAAGTCTTCAGTGACACACACATAAATTTTTTGGACGTCGAACATTTTTAGAATTTTCAGAATACTTACAGATGTAGACGTCACCCGGAAATTTTTCAAAAAACGTTTTCAATGTTGGTCCCTTCAGGCTGTTTTTTGGATATGATCTGTCTAACAGTCCCAATAGTCATCATGGAAAATTTGGCGCACTTTGAACAACGGGCTCTCAAGTTATGATGCTCGGAGCCGAAAACGTATGGTTTTTCTCGTTGGCTATAACTCGTCTGAAAATAGTTCAAATGAACTCAGATTTCTATCAAAGATGCATTTCAAGTTAATCTACAATATTCTGTAAAAATTTCCAGTTTTGAAGAAAATTTTTTTTTGGCTCAGTTCAACTTTTTTCTTCATAAAATTTTTTGATAGTGATGAATTTGTGATCAAACTGAATATCGCCAACATGAAGTTCCCAACAAACAATGATCATTTTGCCACCTGCTAAATAACGAAATTTTCAAAATGTCTGTGGCCAAAAACACTGAAATCTTTTGCGTTCTTTCTAGTTTTTTAGTTCACTGTGAAGTTTCCAAAAGAGGATTATCCAACATTGAAAACATCTAAGCATGCCACCTTGGGGATTCCTTCATGCTGACAGCTGCCGACTTCTGCCACCCATTTGTCTTGACCGCGCGCGATCGGAGCCCTCAGGACAGGTTTGCTTCGGACAGTCGATTGGTCCAAATCTGCAAAGTTCTACATAACTACGAGTCATACAGTGTATCGTGTCGACACGGCTTTCAAGAATTTTTCGAAAAATTCGTCGAGAAATGTCGAAAATGTGATGGGGGTTATTCAGGGAACCGTCAAAAAACTCCAAAAAAGGGGAAAAAATCTGCGAAAACTCAGAGAGCGAACTAATTTGGCTGAAACTTGGGGAAAACTGGAAAAAACTATAGGGAACATAATTCCACATTTTTAAGTCAAAATATCCACTTTGATATTTTGGCTGAAATTTCAGACAAATTTTCAAAGTCGGTACTTTGACCCCAAACTTTGAAAATATGTTTCCTATAGTTTTTTCAAGTTTTCCCCGAAGTTTCAACCGGATTAGTTCACTCTCTGAGTTTTCGCGGAGTTTTTTTCCTTTTTTGGAGTTTCTTGCCGGTTCCCTGAATAATCCCATGGACTTTCTCTGATGAAAACTATGGCACTCCGAAATTCGGCAGTACGCTTTGTTTACAGCATTTTTTGAGAAATGTCAAAAAATGCATTCGTCGAGAAATTTGGCTCTACTTGGATATTTTGGTCCTTGAATAATTTTTTGGTCTTTAAATAATTTTTGGTCCTTAAACAATTTTTTGGTCCTTAAATAATTTTTCTCGACGAATTTTTTTCGACAATTTTCTCGAAAAAGTATATTGTGGAAAAATTTTTTTTTTCCGAAAGACACACTGGTCGTTGACTGATTAACACTCTACATAGGAATGTTCTCAAAAATTCTTCTTCCTGGCTTCTTTCCGCTGTCAAAAGCTTGAAAAAGCGGTGTCATGTTTTCTATTAATTCCAATTAGTTTTCCTCCTTTTGCACGACCTGCAGCTCTTGTGGCCCCTCTTCCACTTGCACGGCCTGTAGCGCCGGTAGCTCCTCATTCTCGTGCACGACCTGCAACTCTTCTGACAGATGCTCAACGTCCAAATCTTTTATGGATCAAACCAGTTCTGAAATTGGATCAATAATGAAAAAGTATTGACAAACTGAAGAATTCCAGCAAACTCAAAACTAGGTCATGTTTGGACTTATTTTGAAGCTCTTGGTTAGCTTGATCCAAATCTGTTTTTTGATACAAAATCGGATGAGAACTGACAAAGTTATCGGGATTTGAATAATTGCTCCAACACTCGAATTGCGTCAGCAGTCTCATTTGCGCTCTTCCGGGACGTAGAGAAGCGAGTCGAGTAGAGCGTAGAGAGTAGAGAATAGAGAGTAGAGAGTAGAGAGCATAGGATGATAAGAGAGTAGGCATCAGATCTCTCTGCGTCACTCTACCCAAGGTCACCATCTGCCGACCATTGCATCGGCAGTGCGTGTCATTCGACTGGTCGATACGGAGAGTGAGTGGTCGCTTCACCTCTCCACTCCAGGCCCTATGTGTTCTAGGGGCCCTCCTTTCCATTGATTTTCCTAAAACTGTATTTTTTCTGAAAAAAAGGTGAGTAAATCTTGTTTTCTGAAAATTGTTAGTTTGTTTGGGTCGTTGAAAAGTTTCACATAATCTAAATGGACGGGCATCATAAAAATCCCAATGCTGCTTACCTGTGAAAAATTTAGAAAATTTGGTCCGCTAGAGTCAGCGAGTGAAGATAGAGTGTTAATCGAATCATGACTCATACTTATGTAAAACCTTACAGATGTGGATCCAAAGGGTTGCGAGCGCGCGCAGGCAAGACAGAAGAGTGGCGGAAGTCGGCAGCCGTCAACATGAAGAGAGCTCGAATGGCGGGGAAGAAGATGAGTGAGCTGATGAAAGAAAAGGCGGACGAGGTGAGCTTTCTGGTGTTGATTGAGTATGCACATTAAAGTTTTGTAGGAGTTCAAGAAGAAAGGTGAGGCAGCTCTACGCGAGGCAGAATTGCAGGAGAAAAAGGATCAAGGTGAAGGAGAAAAAGGTGAGCTTAATGACTAGATTAAGACCTAACATCGTTCCTTACAACAAAGGTTTCCAGGATCGGTTGGCGCTGGCGCAAGCCGAGATGAGTCTCCGGCAATCCAAATTGGACAGAACGAAGCTGGAGACCGAGATCGCATTGGAGGAGAAAAAGAGACTCGGGTCTCCAGGATCGTTTGGCCATGGCGCAAGCTCGTCAAGCAATGTCCCAGCAGGAGTTTGAAGCCGAGATGAATCGCCAGTTTTAGAAATTTTTTTTTTTTTTCAATTGTTAAACTTTTTTTGAATAAATTTCGGATATAAAATCAATTTGTTTTTCCCTTTTGGTCCTTCCTCGAAATCGTCGTCGTTGTCCTTCTTCACAGTGCCCTCCGTAAATCGACAAATAGGTGAGGAGAGAGAAAGGTGTGTTAATTTCTCGCCTTACTTTCTACGCTTGTTGATTTACAGAACTATTAAACGGTGAGTATCTTTGCAATTTCAAGATTGTATGAACACTTGAAGCTCACTTTATGATTATCCTCCTTTTTTAGTTAGGTAGCCAAGTAATGAGAAGAATTCCAGCAAAATCAAAATTAGGTCATGTTTGGACTTATTTTGAAGCTCTTGATGAGCTCGATCCAAATACGTCTTTTGATCCGGAATCTGATGAAAAGTGACAAAGTTATTTGAAGAGTTATTTTTTTCAACACTAAAAATGCGTCAGCAGACATCATTTGCGCTCTTTCGGGACTCAAAGAAGCTGGTCGAGTAGAGAGTGGGCATCAGGTCTCTTCGCGTCACTTCACCCAAGGTCACCATCTGCTGACCATAGCATCGGCAGTGCGTGTCATTCGACTTGTCGATACGGAGAGTGAGACGTCGTTTCCCCTCTCCTCTCCAGGGCCCTGCGTGTTCTAAGGGCCCTCTTTTCTACTGATTTTTCTAAAACTGTAAAGTAAGTTTAAAGCTAAATATTCAAATCAAATACTATCCCGATTTTCAGATTTATTCTCCTACCTTCATGTGTTAGAAGCCTTCCGCAAAAATTGATCTCAAGAACGCCAATGCTCAACTACTCAAGGTGAGAAATTTTCGAAAAAATTTAAAAAAAATTTTCAGAATTTTCTGAGCAATATTTTGATAAATGGTCTATTTTGATATCTGTCACAGAATGCGAGATAAATTCATTCAAAGTCAATGGTTTTAGCAATTCTTGATTTAAAGTAGTTTAGGTGGAAGCAAACGTTTTGATTCGAAAACGATCGTCAAAATTTTGATTATTTTTTTTTCGTTCAGGCTCTAACCAAAGGATGGAGAATGGAGAGGTTCCAGTGAAGACCGAGTGCCCCTCGCCTTCTGAGACTCCAGACCAACAAGAACGTCCGAATGGAACAGGAGACGCCCAGAAGATCGTCAAGCAAGAGGTGCGGACTCCACCACCAAGAGTATGGTTCCGAGAGAGCACGGTGTATGGAGATGGCGAGGATTAGGATGATTTAAAAGTTTCGAATCAGTCTGACTAGGAGGAGGACCGTCGGAATCCATCGAGGGACTTCACCCGCCACCCTCAGAACCAGAACGGCACTCAACACCAGCGAGACGTGATTGAGAGGTATGGTGAGCATGTGGATTTCGTTCCACCGTGTCCACCTCGAGCCACGGAATCGACACGCGACGCTCATCGCTCCAGACGTCATCGACATCACCGTGAGGACTCCAGGAGCTCCAGGCGTCATGAGGTGGAGAGATCGAAGAAGATCAGGATCGACCGAGTGCTCGTCGGAAGGTTCATCGGCACAGGAGGAGCCAACATCAAGCGCATCCGAAACGAGTCCGGGGCGAGATGCGAGCTCAAGGGCAGCACTGGTGTTCTGAAGATTTGGGGAACTCGGGATCAAGTGGATGCGGCGATCAAGATTTTGTTTTTTTTTATTTGAACAGTTTTCTTTGAATAAATTTTGGATATAAAATCAACTAATGTTTCTCTTTTGGTCCTTCCTCGAAATAGTCGTCGTTGTCCTTCTTCCCAGTGTCCTCCGTAAATCGACAAATGGGTGAGGAGGTAAGAGAGATGTGTTGATTTCTCGCCCTACCATCTTCTCTAGTTGATTTACAGAACTACTAAACGGTGAGTACCTCTGCGTTTCCAAGATTGTACGAAAACGTGAAGCTCACTTTATGATTGTCCTCCCTTTTCAGTTAGGTGGACAAGTAATGAGAAGAATTCCAGCAAAATCAAAATTAGGCCATGTTTGGACTTATTTTGAAGCTCTTGATTAGCTCGATCCAAATCTGTTCTTTGATCCAAAACTGCGTTAGCAGACCTCATTTGCGCTCTTCCAGGACTCAGAGAAGCGAGTCGAGTAGAGAGTAGGCATCAGGTTTCTTTGCGTCACTTCACCCAAGGTCACCATCTGCTGACCATAGCATCCGCAGTGCGTGTCATTCGACTCGTCGATACGGAGAGTGAGTGGTCGCTTCACCTCTCCTCCCCAGGGCCCTATGTGTTCTAAGGGCCGTCCTTTCCATTGATTTTTCTAAAACTGTATTTTTTCTGAACAAGGTGAGTAAATCTTGTTTTCTGAAAATTGTGAGTTTGTTTGGGTCATTGAAAAGTTTCACATACTGTGAATTTTTACGGTTGCGCACTCGAGTGTCGTGTCAACTTTTGGTCGGATTCTGGACGAGACCGCTGCAAAAGCCGGTCAAACTTCGACTAACTTCCAACCTCCACTAGGTCTGAAGTTGAATTTTCCGACCAAAAGTTGGCCAAAGTCTCAAGTCCGACCTGAAGTCGATCGACAGTCAACTTCTGCTTCGAAACTGAACACGTTCCGGTCAAACGCCGAACCCCTTTCCGTTCCGGTCAAAAGTTGCAGCGCTACACCTGAGCAATTAAAAAAAACTATGTTCTGTGGTCAAAAGTTGTGGCCAAGATTTGGGTTTTTTTGAATATGATTTCTGGGAGACTAGCTGCAGGCGCCAATTCTCCGGCATAAAGGGTCGAAGGCCGCATCTTGTTTCGCCCGATTAAATTTTTTTCTTTATTCCGGACCTTCACTCGGAGCATCGGAGCCTGTTATTCCTCTCTCAGAGCTTTCGGCCTTCTATCCGGAGACTCGGAGCCTGCAGCTCCTCTCTTCGGGCCTTTGGCAGTTCATCTGGAGCATCAGAGCCTTTGGCTTCTTTCATTCGGAGCATCCGGAGGGGAAACTGGAAAAAGCTTGCATCGGAGTGTCAGATTTGAAAAAAAGAGATTTTTCTTGAAACTAAACCTAACTTTTCCAATTTTCAGATCCAATCCCCCATGTTTTAACGGAGACTCAACTTGAGGCGCTCGGAACATTCCCGTCGACTTCATTCTAAAGAAGTGAGTTTTCCAGATAATTCTTGAGAAGGTTTTCGTAAACTGTTGGACTTTCCATTTCCATTTCCCCCGAGACCTCCTGTTTCTGGACATTGAATAACCCCAAATTACGAATTTTCAGGTCAAGCTCCTCCAAGTCAACCAGCATCTTCCACGAGGCTCCGAGGTAGGGAGTTTTTGAAAACTGTTTTGAGAATTTTAAGCATAAAAATCAGTCTTTCGAAGTATTCTCATTTGTCTCATTCTTTCAGATGCTGAGGAACTAGAAGGTGGACGACCCGAAACTTCAGAATCTCGTCATGGAAGAGTCCAGAATGGAGATTCTCGCGGCCAGAAGATCGCACAGGCGGAGGTTCAGGAAGACTCGCCTCGTCAGCGTCGAGAAGCTCGGAATCCGGAGACACGGAATCCTCGAGAAATCAAAGCGGAAATTCTCGAGGATTCGGAATCTGAACGCCGTCGGGAATCGAAGTGCCGTCCGGATTCTCGTCATCGTCGTCACCGAGAAAACGATGACTCTGGAGACTGCCGTCGCGGATACCACCTCCCGCAATCTCCAGATGGCAGCAGTTCTCGGAGTCGGAAGCGAGAAGTGAGTTTTCAAGAAAGTGAAAAAACTGATACGAAAATCGAAATCCCTAGCTCCACTTTGTTCTGAAAGGGTTCTTGAATAGATTTTGAGAAGTTTTAGAAAATATTAAAAATGTGGATTTTTCAGCTCGATTTTTTCGATTAGAAATTCGCAGTCTGCTGGCACACTTCTCAAGGCGCACAGACAAAATTCTCACGATATCTTGCCTCGCATTCAATCTCTTCCCAGTTTAATTTCTCCGCGCCAAATTTATACTTCAATTCCTTTAAAAGTGTGCTAACAGACTGCGAATTTATAATAATGACGTTTCAAGAAATTTTTCAACCAAATTGATTTTGTTTCTTGTAACAGGTATCAAAAAGTGGCCAACTAGCTTTTTGGGGAACACGGGATCAAGTTGATGCGGCGATGAAGATGGTCAAGAGATGCTTCGAAAAGTTCAAAGACGAGGACGGACGTCGGCGAAGATAAAGGTGAAAATTCTGAAGTTTTTTGTTAATTTTGAGGGAGTTTGTGAGGGCGCAAAAGATTTTATAAGGATATGGAGTGATTCTAAAGGATCCAATTATGATTCCAACGAGGACAGGAATGCGTAAAGATTTTGAAGATTCCATAAGATCCACAAAACTTTGAAAAAGCTTTGGAGGATTCTGGAAGTGTCTGGAGGTTTCGAAAAGATTCTGGAAGATTCTAGAGTACTCTGAAAAGTTCAAGAGATCCTAAGAAGGTCTAAAGGGTTCAGATGAGTTCTACAGGCTTCTGAATCATTATGAGAAGTGCTGGAGGATTCTGGAGAATTCTGGAGGGTTCAAGGATTGGAGTATTTTAAAATTTTACAGGGCTCTGGAGGATTCTGAATATTCTAACAGTTTCAAATTCCAGGGTTTCCAACGTCTTCAACTTCAACATCTTCTCTTCTTTCGCGGTCTTCAGTTTGTTTTCGAAAATTTTGCATCACTTTTCATTTCTCTCTTCATCTTGCTTCTTGAGTTTCATTGTCAGATTTAAAGGCTCATTGTATCATATTTTCCAGCTTCAATTGTTTCAAACAAAATCGTTTTTTAGAACCTTTAGAATTTTCAGCCATCGACTTCTTTCTTCACTTTTACTTTTTCACACATTCTATCATTTTTGGTCTTTTATTTTGATGTCGGTTAGTTTCAAGTCAACTCTCGGTTACTGTTTTCTATTGCAAAATTTTGTCATATTCTCTTTTTTCTGTGATATTGTTTTAATACCCCGTGAATTGGAATTAGAAATGTGTTCAGCTTTTGGAGCAATCCGGTTTTTGAAAATTGAAAAAAAGGAACAATCTATAGTTTCGAATACTCTTTTTCAGTGCAAACACCACGACGCAAAACTGTTTCAGTAGCTTAATCGCTTCTAGGATTCTTCGTTTCTTGAGAATCCAAAACCCAGAATTCTGAGATTGCTTGAATCTCGGGATTTCATAATATAGGTCTAACCAGAGACCTCGTGGGGTACCTCTGAGAATTTTATATAAACGGGGTTATACAGTGCTGATCATGATTCCATCCCGTTTGGTGATTTTCAGTGCAAAATAGCCAACTTTGAGCAGTTGAAAAAGTAGGTTCCAATCACCCAATTTCTATTAAACTTGACGAATGTATTAAGCAACTCTAGATTTTTATTTTCGTAGTTGACCACATTTTCCGAAACGTGCAGCCAATTTTGTCAGGATGCCAAGAAGACTGTGGTCACAGCAATTTGACGATGAGCTCCGTGATATTGGGATAGTTTGAAAGTTTTCACAAAAGTCGGTTCGCTAAATAAACATACTATTTAGCGCTTATTTTAGATAGAACTAACTGTGCTCATGGTGAGGGGTTCCTAAACTTCTTTCTCTCGCTATGTTCTTCACCGCGTTATGCGAAAATCATTCAATTTAATGGCATCTGTTTTTCGGAGGCGCAAATACTTTTTGCGCATGGAATATTACGGTTCAGCGATTGACTAGGGTCCTGGACAAGTTCTCCGACCTTTCACGTCTTCTGAATTCAAAGAAGTAAAGGTGTATTTTGTGTCGTGAATAATGGATTTTGCAAGCCTATTTTTGGCCCTTTGAGAGCCTATAGCGGGTCTTCGGAATTCCCGTAGGCAGGATTTGAAAGCAAATGTGTAGATTTTAGACAACTCTCTTTTGAAATACGTATGTCTTTACTGTGGATTCCAAGTTCGATTCGGAAGGTTCCCTGGTGAGCCCTTCACATTCACTTCTACAAGCCGTCACATCGTCTTCTATGAAACAGGACCTAAATTACGGACACAAAGGATACAAAGGAGACATGACGTGAAAGGGATTACGTCTCGTCAAGAAGTCGCCACATAGTTACATCCCCCCAGACATGGGCGGGATTAGCTCGATGACACACCTGACACACTCGAGAGTTGATTGTAAGAGGACCTAAATAGCATCGATCAATAATTCTGCTAGATCCTGTTTAGTTATGGTTAGATCCTCCCCAGTTGCTACCAGGTTTTCTTTCTGGAGATTTCGAATATCGGTTTTCCTTCCAAACACATTTCTTCAATCCCATACCCCTACTCATTTCCCTGTTTGTGTATCGCAATACACTTCTCGTAGAACAGGTTGGAGATTTTTTGATATCCTTCTCGAAAGTCTTTTAGAATGATTCCAACTCTATCCTGGCCCACCTTGATAATACAACAAGAGAGTTCATCCATAGCGGACCTAACTGATTTGATTCATCGGTGTTCTTGGGTAGTCCGATAAATTCCTTCCAGGATTCGCCAGCTGTTTCTTTTTCCGTGAAAAATCAACTCTTGTTTCTTACCCCCAAATTTCTTTGGCGATCCCAAAGTTCCTTTGCCTTTTTAAACCTTCAAACGGTTTTTCCGTTCCCTTTTAACTTTTCAGTTTCTTCTTTTCCACCTCAATATTTTCATACTTTCAGAACCAAATATGGAATCTTACAAGTCGCCGTCCGGAGTTGAAGTGTCTCTCAGTGATCCGAACACATGGAAGCAATTTTACCCAAAAACCGAGATGATTGTGACGAAAAGAAATGGACGTGTCATCTTCCCCCATCTGAACTACAACATCAAAGGATTGGATCGAAATGCCCACTACGAGATCTACATCCACATGGAGAGAGCCGACGGAATCAAGTGAGTTATTTTGAACCATGAAATGTCAACCTCAACTTTTTTTTTCAGGTACAAGTTTGACAATGGACGTTGGCAAGAGTTGGGAAAAGGGGATCCTGTCCTTCCAATCCAATACAAACAACATCCAGACGGAGCCCGCCCGGGAGAGCATTGGATGAAGGCTGCAGTCTCATTCTCTCATTTTAAAATCACCAATGATCCGGAGAATACTGATGATCGGTTGATTCTTGTGCAGAGCATGCACAAATTCCGACCGGTCATCACTATCAAGAAGACAGGTGACGCCATAGGAGAAGAATTCAGACTGTCAATCACTGAGTTTTATGTTGTCACTGCTTACCAGTGCACAGCAATAAGAACACTGAAGGTGGCTCACAACAAATTCGCATCTGGATTCCGTCCGAATGGCAAGAGAGAAAATTCGGGTGACACTTCCCCGGACAACAAACGACGATCCACATCATCAGAGTCCACGTCCAGTCCACTCGCTCCTTCATCTCCATGGGACACTCAATTCAATGGATGGACTCCTTTGAATCCAGTGAATCCACCTTTGTTTAATCAGAATCCGATGCTCGCCCAAAATGTTCCACCCAAACGACAGTCCACATCATCAGAGTTCACGTCCGGTCCTTCATCTCCATGGGACACTCCATTGAACGCTTGGACTCCTCCGAATCCAGTCAATCCATCCTTGTTCAATCAGAATCCGATGCCGACTCAAAATGTTCTACCCAACCCAATGCAAAATCAGTTTCCTAATTTCCAATCCACCCAATGGCCTCAATATGATCCAAATTGGTACTGGGGTCAAATGGGAATGAACATGCCTCAATGGAATCACCCAACCAACACAGAGAATATTGCTCCCCATCAATTCCCAAATGGAATGTAGTCCAACAATTTTGATGCCTTTGAAAGTCCTTCACTTGTTTTTCTTGTCTTCCCATCCCCCTGTTTGAATCTCTTTCTTTCCCAAAACAGATGCCTATAATGCCTTCCATGCCTTCTCCAACCTCCAATCTTGAGGAGTTTTGATTCCGAATGAAAATTTGATCCCTTATATTGACACATTTCTGTTTTTAAGTGCTACATGGTGTCTCAACAAATGAGATGCTGATAATTACGTGCTGATGTTTAGAGGTCGTTTTATGTTAACCGATCACTAACTAATCTTTTACAACGTCTTTACAACCACCCGGGTGATCCATGTTTACTTCCTCTCGCGTTAACACCAGTGTTGAGCGGAATTCCTTCCGTTTCCTTCCGTTTTCCGTCTTCCGTTCATTTTTCTCTTCCGTCTTCCGTGTTCCGTTTTCCGTGAAAATAGTTTTCTTCCGGTTTCCGTCTTCCGTTTTCCGTAAACTTTCTAGGTGTTTGACGATTTTTTGATTTCAATTTCTTTCTAGCATGCAAGATTTTCATAGACATACTTTGGGAATTTTCTTTGGTAACAACTATTTGACATGCTGAAAACGATGAAAAACCATTTTGAGTTTGTAAAAACAGTAATTTTGAGAAATTTTTTTTCGGAATCACTCCGGGAATATCATTCCGAAAATTGTCGCAATTTTTCGAATTTTGGGAGTTCCTTCCGTTTCCTTCCGTTTTCCGTCTTCCGGTCATTTTTTTCTTCCGTCTTCCGTTTTCCGAGTTCCGTGAAAAAATTTTTGTTCCGTTTTCCGTGTTCCGTCTTCCGTCAAAAAAATATATTTCCGTCTTCCGTCTTCCGTCTTCCGTGATGTGAAATTTCATTTCCGCTCAACACTGGTTAACACACTACAAACAACGTCTGCCACACACAGTGCATCCCGTCACACACAGTGCATCCCGTCACACACAGTGCACGCCGCCCATTGGCCTTTGACCCAATATAGTTAAAGGAGGATCACACTATTGAGCGGAAGGGTCTCGCAGCGAATAGTGGGAGAGTGAGAGAGTGCGCGCTATGAAGAGACGTTGTATACCCCTTTATGGTCCGTCATCATTTTTGCAACGAGCTGTCAGTTCCGTCGTTCTCTCTCATTTTCTCTCATTTTCTCCCTAGTTTTCCAGCGTTTTCTTAGAAATGAAGCGTTTAATAGTAGCTTCGCGTGAGCTTCCATTGACAATCGTTTTTTCTTATGGGGTTGTTCAGGGAACCGGCAAAAAAGTGCAAAAAAAATAAAAGAAGTGCGCGAAAACCCAGTTTGGCTGAAACTTCGGGGGAAACTGGGGAAATTATCGAGAACATTTACTCAAATTTGAAGTCGAAAGATTGACTAGAAAATTTGTCTAGAATTCCAGCCAAATTCCTGAGCTGGAATTTCAGAAAAATTTTCAAAATCGATATTTTGACTCTAAGTTTAAGGAAAATGTTTCCTATATTTTTTCCAGTTTTCCCTAAAGTTTCAGCCAAAGTGGCTCTGTCTCCGAGTTCTCGCGGAGCTCTTCTCCTTTTTTGCAGTTTTTTGCCGGTTCCCTGAATAACTCCATTAGTGGATAAGAGGAGTTTTCGGATGGAATGATTTCTCCGAAAATTGGAACTCATAGTTTAGATATATTGTGCGTCATAACTTGAGCATATCTCTCGATTTTGATGTTCAGACCCTTCACCAATTAGAAAACTGCTGATGAATCGTAATCGGGTTTCTTCACATTTCGATTTGAAACGAAAACTCTGAAAATTGCGCGCGTCGTAAATACGTCGCATTTTGAGTTTAGTCACTTTGATTTTCAGCCGCTGACAGTGATCAAATTGGTGCTCCTATTGCAAGGGGGATCTGAAGTATTTCGATACTTGTCCAGCTTGGCAGGCATCACAAAATCAGTTCATCCTATGCTCGACATAACAAAAGTCATTACCTGGCCTAGGAATTGGGATGTCAACCAAGTTGACAAGCCGTTGAGCTCACTCAACCAAGTCTCAGGGATGCTCGGCTGCACCCGGCAACTTCGGGGCGAAGGTTAGGCGGGGTTCGCCTAAGATTTCCACAGAAGCCGCCCAACCTTAGCCCAACCTTCGCCTAAAGTCCGCCTTACTTTCGCTCAGAAGCCGACCAGGGTTAACATTCGCACGAAAGCTGCTCAAGTTCCGCTCTAAAGCCGCCGAACTGTCGCAAAACTTCAGCCCAACTCTCGCCGTAAATGAAAATTGTAGCTTTACGGCGAGGGTTGGGCTAAAGTTGGGCAACAGTTTGGCACCTTTTGAGCGGAACTTGAGCAGCTTTCGTGCGAAAGTTAACCCTGGTCGGCTTCTGAGCGAAGGTAAGGCGGACTTCAGGCGGAGGTTGGGCTAAGGTTGGGCGGCTTCTGTGGAAATCTTAGGCGAACCCCGCCTAACCTTCGCCCTGAAGTTGCCGGCTGCAGCCGAGTGGTTAGGCCACACCTTCTTTTTCCTGATGGTCTCGCATATTCCATTTCTGACTCGTTCAGATAACCGATGATTCGGTTTAGAACCAAAATGTTTTCTTCGAAACTGTTGACCAAATTGACGAAAATTTGCCAAAGCAACGGCACTGTTTCGAGGGTCCTCGTTGGAATGAAAAAACCAGTTTTCTCACGGTCGATCCATCTAAATCGGGATTCGGGATCCGGGATTTCATTTAATATCGTGAAACTCGCTGGGGGCGAAGACCGAAACCTGGTCTTTGGATTGGTGAGAAAATGCTCGCCTGCCACGTTGACGGCTGAAGTGCGGTTCTCTGGCTCCCGTGTAGCGGATCTACGGATTGATAAAAATTGTCTTTTGCGGTATTCTCAAACTCAATAGTTGCAACACGAGCTCTTCCCGATGAAATTCGCGATTCGGCTTTCAAACTATTCGTTTTTCTTCAATTCTCTGTAGTCTTTCATCCATCCAAGTCGGGATTCTGTCCGACTCTCGCTCAATGCACCATTTTGCACCGGTATATGAATCCACGGTCCCCAGGTGGAGCGGTGGTGTGCCAATAGGCTGGTCCATCCTTGTCTGTTGCACCTAGCAAAACACTGGCTTTACCTTTGAACATATCAGCTTATATATGTACGCCCAGTGAGTGAATGTGGAGTAGGAAGGAGTTGATATTTTTTCAAACTAAGTCTTATCGTCTAGCGATTGCGGAGAATATGATGGAATAAGATCATCTAACGAGAAAAGATTAACGGCGTTTTCCTTTTCAAAAACTTATTTCTTCTGGCAATCCTGACATTCCAAAAGTTTTCTCTCAGTTTTAATTTTCTACATTCGGGTTGAAATTCAATGTAGAGAACTCATTCTTGATTTCCCTTCTGAACTTGTTTTTTTCAGAACCATGGAATCTCTCAAGGATCTTTCTGAACAACAGATCGCCATGCTCTTCCATCACTTCTTCAACAACCCGAATCCGAGCAATTACCAATGGGGCCTCATCGCCAGTGAGGTGGGCGCAAGCCTTCAGCAGGTCTACCTGTTCTACCGTCACCAGAAGAATTCGGAACGCGAGAATGCTGAGGAGCAGAAGACCAACAAGCCAGTTCAGGAGGAGGAGTCGATAGGATCCGAGTCCTACGACGACGAAGAAGAGGAGGACGAGTGAGTTAATGGGATGAGTGAAGCTAGGCAGTTTTGAGATCCTCAAGAAAGTGACTAAACTCATCTATGTTCCTTGTTTCCTTGACGCATGTTGTTATTCTGATCGTAGAACAGGGCGTCTGCGAGTCATGACTTAAGATACATGATACCAAACAGCCAACACATGATTTGGTATTCTGATCATCAAGTTCTAGGAGCAACGTAAAAGGTTGATTTTCTAGCAGTTACTCAATTATGTTTATCTTCATTTCAAGAAATCTTTTTTCAGCCTCCCAATAATCAGTAACTTGTCCGACAGTCAACTCTCACAATTGTACGACATTTTCGAGGAGAATCATGCTCCACCCAGAAGAACTACTCGTGAAATTGCATCGATGTTCGGACTCGATCCGGACGAGGTGAGAAGTAAAGAACAAATCGATCCTAAAATATTATTTTTTCAGGTGCATGCGTGGTTTCAGAGAACGCGCAATGAATATGGAATACGCAGAGAACGAGTTCTACTGAAGGAAAGGTGAGTGAATTGAATGCAAAAAAATGGAGGTCTTTTAGTTGAAGCGATAATAACTGTTAAGAAAATCTAACACTGATCGGGAATTTATGAGTTAATCTATTCAGAACGTTTTAGAGTTTTTCGGGAAAAGCATTTGCCTTATAGAGTTATCAGTAGCATTGTAGACCTTTGAATCTGAAGGATAACCGAAATTTTCAAATTTTTCGAAAACCTGAGTTTGAACTTTTCGGTTGAGAATTCTTCGACTCTGCGTTTACATCTATAAATTCTCCAAAAACCCAAGATTTTTCATTTTTTAGAATACCTTTCCGATTTTCAGAGGAATCGATACTAAGAAGAAGATGTCGGGATCCGATCCAAAAGAAGGCGAAGCTTCAAAGAAGCAAACTCCGAGAAGAGTTCTCTATTCTACTGGTCCAATGAAAAGGTGAGTGCCGGAACGACAAGAATAGGGTTGTGCTTGTTTCTGACTGGGATGTGTTTTGAAGAGGGTCATGGCTTGCATTTAAAACCACGAGCAATTTATGAAATTATGAATTCAGAACCTGCTCCTGCCAATAGTACCCATCAGGAACTGAAGTGTCTGTTTTCCATGAGGGCAGCCGTTTTGTTGGTTTCAACGCAAAGGCTCTATTCGGATTATCATCTTCCATTTTTGAAATGTGTCTCTTTTCAGGCCTCGGAGCCCCAGAACGATCGGGCATCTGTCCGAAGATGAGCTCGAAACGCTCTACAATCACGGTTTCAGTACTCCAGATCCTAGCAGAAGTGATTCGATTCGAATCGCTAAAGAGATGCGCCTCACTGTGAATGAGGTTAAGAAGTTCTATGAGATGCAGCAGTCAATAGGACCGGATGACGTCTTCGAATCTCGTGACAGCCGAGAGGAAGTGTTTGGAAGAGAGTAAGTTGAATGAGTGGGACAGATTATGAAGTTCAAAGATTGTTAGAATTCATTAGAATCGGATATTCTTCAAAACTCCGAAAATATGAGAATCTTGTGGATTATAAAAGTACTTCTCAAGTGAAATAAAAAGCTATTCTTTATTCAGGGTGCCTCCATTGTTGGACCACTTGGCAACGCAGGAACTCGCGGATCTGAGAGAGATTTTCAAGGTGAACCCAAATCCAACGACTGATGATCTGAGCGGATATGCTGTAGACTTCAGAGTCGACGCCGGAGAAGTGAGAAATTTTTGAATAATCAAACCAAAATTATTATCTGTTTCAGCTGAAAAGATGGTTCCATTCAGAGAGAATTGATGAAAGTCACAAACGCGTCATGGAGCAGAAACAAGCAAAAAGAAAGTGAGTGAAAGAGAAAAAAAGAGGGGTTCAAAAATTCAAATTTGAGAAGACAGAAAAAAAAGGTTTTTTTGTTGGGAGGTTTGACATGGATTGTGTCTTAGAGATTTTAGCAGTTCAGAAAGTTCGAAAGTTAGAATGAAAGATTTCTGATCGTCCCAACTCGATCCCTAGCGATGTTACAATCTGAAACTTCAAAAGTGACCAAAATCCGTCCAATTTTCAACTTTCCAAACTTTTTTCAACTATATTTTCCAATTTACAGGCGTTTGGACGCCATCGAGGAAGAGGAAGAATCTGATCCGATGGATTGTCAACCTCCAGCAAAGCGTGCGATGAGGGATGCCTATCAATCTGAGACACTCAGTCAGTTCTTCCAAACCTCTCGTAACAATTCGGATCGGGAAATGTTCAAGCTCAAGGAGCAAAAGCAAGAGCCAATTCAAAAGCGTCAAACGGAATGGCAACTGATCAAAATCCGACAAGGAGATTCTAGTCATACCGAATCAGTTTCGGCAAAGAACAATACTTCCGAAGGTGCTTCCCAGAATTTTCAATTCAACAATGACAATGCATGGTCAAATTATGTGCAAGCTCTTGGAGCAGGTCGTGAGCAATCGAAGGAGAACGAAGAGATTGATATGGATGATGAAAAATCGAAAACGGTCGAGGACGAGGGAGTCGACAATATGGAGATCGATGATTAGAAGACTTTAAAGATTCAAACCAATATTTGATCAAATCTTTCCTTTGTATCTTATCGAATTATCCTCTTTCTGTCTTACACATCTACATCACTTTCCGTCTTTCCAGTTTCTTTTCCGGTATCCCATTTAGCATACCCAGCCATTCCCATTTTGTTGTAAGCAACTTTAAAATGTCCAAATTCATTTTATACCCGCCAGAACCTTCATGGTTTCTATACTTTTCCGCCCCCTAAGTCTTTCGAATTTTTTTCATCAAATCCACTTTCTATATCCGTTCATGTTCCCATAGTTAGTTTTTCTTGTCACAAATCTTTTACCCGAGTATTCAGATACACAAACCCAGTTTTTTCCTTGTAAAAGCTTCCGTTTTGTCCGTGCTTCAGAGCATTATATTTTATGGACATTTTGCATCAATTCATTGAAATGAAAAAAGCGGTGTAGTGCGGAGGTTTTGTTTACTAATTCAGGAACGTCGTCTTCGCATCAGAATTCTTGATTGAATTCAGAATTTTCCTGTTCATCTCATTTCGGTGTCGACTTAACGAACCGATTGAGAACATAGTGATTTCAATACTTTTTCAGACAGCTGATGAACTTTTGCCTCAAAACTCGTAGGAAATCGAGAACAGTTTAATTGAATTTCATCTGGTTTGGTGGAGCAACAAAACGGATGGGAGCTCGAAACGATGACGTTCATTCCAAAATTAGGTTTTAAGTTAGAGAATCTGCTCATGAAAACATTCAGGGTGTTGTAGTGTGACTGGACTACCAAACTTCAAAATAACATGAGAGTCAGCAAAACCTGTATTCATATGATAGAACAATTTATTCATTGAAAGGCACAAAACCACCGACATACAGTACCTGTCAGTAAGATATACAATCTGACCGTTCTCCGTGCAAAATGGTCAATTTTGACTATTAAGCAATTCTAGATCTTCATTTTTGTAAACAACTTCTTTTGAAAATCACAATCAAGTCAGTTATGTCGCGTTTAAAATCATGGGTCCAAAAAAGTTAGAAAATTGCACTAAAATTCAAAAAGTTTTGATGTGGCGTAACTCTACGCGACATAACACACTTCACAGCCATTATGTTGAAAAGTTGTCAAACAAAAATGAAGATCTAGGGATGCTTTTTTCACGATTTGTGGGACGGGGACCGACCTGATCGTATCTGTACTCATCATAAACTTGATCTTTGAGAGTCCATTGACAAAATGTATGGAGAATTTTTCACTAAGTTAATTACTTTTTTGAACTTTCATTTTTCAGAACCTGACATCTCATTTAGGAGGCTCGATAGATGGTAATATTTGATCATCCAATTCACTTAGTTTTCAAGCTACAACGATTTGAAGCACAGATTTAAACTGAAATGAGTGAGAAAACATCGACGGGATGTTATCTGTTTGAGCAGTTCATCGCTGAAATTCGACTGACAATTGCGAGAAAAGTCACCCGTAAAGTGTTGTTTTGAATTTATCAGAAAACTAATGGTTCCATTTGATTCTGCGCAGTCGATTACGTAGAGAAAAGTTGAAACCCTCAAAATAATGGGTTCCTCACTCCCGGGACGAAGCTTCAAAAATGGGTTGGTGCAGCGAGAAGAAAAAATTGGTCGCCCCGCCCCCTTTCATTGCGGCGCCCACCCTCCCCACTACAAACAACGTCTTCCACACACAGTGGACCCCGCACAGTGCGTGGAGACCCTCGTTTGTTGACGTGACCTTTTAAAGGGAGGTACAGTGGCGAGAAATGGTGAGGGTCACTTTGTTCAGCGGTACATAACTTTCTTTAAACTTGTCGAAAACTCATAAACTTTTTGTAAAATATAGAACAAGTCTTCAGTAACACTAACAAAAGTTTTTTGAACATCGAACATTTTCAGAATTTTCAGAATATTTTCAGATGTAGACGTCACCCGAAAATTTTTTTAAAAACTTTTTCAAAGTTGGTCCCTTCAGGCTGTTTTTTGGATATGATGTGTCTAACAGTCTCAATAGTCTTTATGGAAAGTTTGGCACACTTTGAACGACGGGCTCTCAAGTTATGATGCTCGGAGCCAAATGGGTATGGTTTTTCTCGTTGGCCATAACTCGGCTGAAAATAGTTGAAATGAGCTCAGATTTCCACAAAAGATGCATTTCAGGTTTATCTACAATGCTCTACAAAAATTTCAAATTTTGAAGAAAAATTTTTTTTTTGACCAGTTCAACTTTTGGCTCTTTATGATTTAACGGGGGTTTTGAGAATTAACGGGGGTTTTAAGAATAAACGGGGGTTTTGAGAATCAACGGGGGTTTTTATAATTGAATGTGCTTTCAGTCAAATTTTATCAGTTTGAAGCGTGGAATCCTCACTACGGTCATGATTGACCACAAAATCTCATTTTTTTCCAATTTTTTTCAAGTTTTCGAACTTTTCAAAGTTTTACGCTTTTTTTGTCAGTTTTTTGTAGTGTACATTAAGTTTGAAACATGTAGATGAAGTACATGCCGAGAGAACTTGGAATACGAGACGGAAGAACAATGAGCAGGTTGAAGAACCAAGTGGTGGTGCAGATTCGATGTCAGTGAAGGAAGATACTACAGGTGGCCAAAAGAAGAAGAAGAATGGAACCAAGAAGACAAACAAGAAAAGAAAGAAAGGTGGCAAAAAGAATTAACTATTTGTCTGAAACTGTGCATTTTTTTAACGATGAATAATGTTTCATTTACACTACATATACAGAATGAAATTGAGACTTATAGTTTCCGCAACACGAGAGCAAATAAAAGTCTCCTCGTCCATCTGTCAGCTGTTGAGAGAGAGTGAATGAAGGGAGTGAGAAGAGGGAGTGAAAAAGATAGTGTGCAACAAAGGTTGATTAGAAAACGCAATGAATAAAATGTACTTCATCTACATGTTTCAAACTTTATGTACACTACAAAAAACTGACAAAAAAAGCGTAAAACTTTAAAAAGTTTGAAAACTTGAAAACATTGGAAAAAAATGAGATTTTGTGGTCAATCATGACCGTAGTGAGGATTCCACGCTTCAAACTGATAAAATTTGACTGAAAGCACATTCAATTATAAAAACCCCCGTTAACTCTCAAAACCCCCGTTAATTCTCAAAACCCCCGTTAAATTATAAAGAGCCCATCTTTCTATGGATTCCAGAGCGGAGCGCCTGACTTTATCTATCGCTCTAGGACAGATAGGAATCTGAAAGCTTCTTTCTCTAGAGTCTCTCTATGCTCCTACAGTCTCCCACACAGCTGATTCCTTACTGTCCGCCTCACCGGATGCGCTGTCTCATCGACCGCTGGGCTCTTTCTTAAAGCCACCCACAATGTCATTTCGATCAGATCCAGAATTCCGATTACGTCACCCTTCTGGAAATCTTTGGATACGGCCAGTCATCTTTACTATTAACAAACGCAAAATTCTGTGTGTGTGTCTGTCTGTGTCGTGTCTCCCGCCCTAGCAAAGTCCCCACTGGACCAAATTTTCCCAAATTTGCAAAGGTTATCAGGAATGGAGCCTGAATGATGCCCGTCTCTTTCGATTTTCGATTTGACAGAAAATGAGCTCATGCAGGCTCAAAAACCTCTATTTTTCTCCAGGGAAAGATTTTCGCGCGATAGTTTTGCACCGGTAGATCAAATATTTTAGGCCTGCCGGAAGGGCCCCAGAGGGGCGCAGCCCTCTTGTAAGACAGTAATCTCTCGGTGGCTCTCTTAAAGGTCTACTCCTCTGACCTCCTCTATGACCATCATGAGTCCATCTGTTGACCATTCCACGTTCTCGCTGGATGACAACTCGTTGATGACGTTCACATCATTGCATCAATCCACTTTCTCTACAGCTCTTTTTTCGTTTCTTGTCTTACCGCAATGCCATCAATTCATAATCATTCTTTCTCGTTTTCCAGTCATGAACTTCGCCCCAGTTGCTTCATATTCCGGTTCCTACAAGGCTGCTCTCGCCAAATATCGAACGGAAAACATGGCAAAACTCATTAAGCAAATCAAAACGTTGTTGATTTAAAGAAGTCTAGGAATCGAACGGGACATGTCATCGTAAGTCAATTTTACAGAAGAATATGAGGATTTCGATGTGATTTTTCAATCAATAACAATTTTCAGACAAGAAAAAGTTTTGTTCCGAGCTGTTTTCATAACCACTGGAATCGATTTGGCTCCCCAATTCCCAGATCGAATTCTCAAAAGCTCGGACTTCCAAATGTCAAACGAAGAGAAATCAGAGGTTAAGAAAAGACAGGAGAAGTATAGAAGAGACAAACAGGAGGCTGCGTTTGGGAAGTTAGAAACGTTTCTTCTAGAGAATGGACTTGGAAATACCAATGGGTAAGTTGATTTCATTGGGAAACGATAATATAAAATTTGATAACAACTCTTCGAAAATTACATCTCCAACTTTTACTATTTTTCAGATCTAAAATGACACGAATGCAAATTCTCCGAGACATTCGTGATTATCTCTCCACTCTTCCTACGCTCACCGCTCAACCAATGGTCAATCCTCTTCTGAGCTCCGCGGAACTTCAACAAGTCTCACTCCTCGACCACGGAATCAACCCAGTCTCATCTACCCCAACATCAGCCTCGGCTACTTCTGGACCCTGTAATACCGGTCAGATTCCATTTGAATCTCCTGGATTCTCGGATTCATCAGCTTCTACCAGTCCTGAGTTGGAAGCGATCTCCTCGATTCTCGGATCGCTCGACGTCACCAATGCTCTATTGATCTACCTACAATGTCTCATCAACTCGAATCCAAACGAGCAAACGGAATCCGATGTGAATCAGAAGGGAGAAGACGAGGATGAGGAAATCGACATTGTTGGATTATAAATCTTGGAATCGGGCTTTGTGTTGTTTCGCGTACTTTTCACCATGTCACCATTTTGTTAATTTTTGTTGCAAATAAACTTGATTTTCTCAATTTTTCCGGATTCGATCACACTCCACCTTAAAAAGCTTTATTCTGTCGGCCTGAGTTTGAAGATCTGCAGTCTGTGAATTTTTGTTTCAACGATAGTGAATTTCAACCAAGTTAAATGTTCGGTATGTCTCTTTGCGACCTCTTTGTACTTCACCGCGGCGGCGCGCCCAGCAGCGTTGAATCACGCATTAGACTACAAAGGATGATAAGAACAAGCCGGCTTTTCCAAACATTTTATAACTCTCTGGCTTTTGATGAACATGAACATAAAAAATATAGTTGTCCAGTCTAGATTTTTGGACAAACCTTTACTAATAACAAACGCAAAATTTTTTTTGTTCGGATTTCGAGAGATTTTCATCTGAAAAAGAGGGGAGGCGCCGTAAGGGGAGCCGCCGTAGGAAGAACCGTAGGCTCCCCAATCGTATTTGGTCTGATTCAATTATGTGATCTTTGAGAGTTCCCACTGAGCAAGCGGAGGCCAGGAGGTGGAGCCCCGCGTCAGCGGGGCGGAATCCAACTGGTACCAGTATAAATACAGATCGCTTCTCACGAGGAGGGATTCCATTCCGAGGATAGTTCGGAATACTTCTACTTTGTCCTATTCTAGTCCTATACCGTGCGGAGTCAGCCCTCCGTCGCTGAACGCTCCGCGTGGTTTCTAACACAGCCNCTCGATCGTCGGCTCTTTCCAGTTCTCGTCCTAGTCTCGCGTTTAGATGAGGTACTCCCATCCCTCTTGGTGGGTAGTGTCAAGATCCCCGGCTTTCGATCTTCTTCGCAGTCCATTTTATCGCCAGTAGTTTAGTTCCAACTTGTTCCAGCACTTGATAGTCACGTTCTAGGGTGACGATGTTGAACTTCAGGACTCACTTGTTCAGAAACTCGTGGATGTCCTGGGTCCTCGAGTAGGTCTAATAGTTCTCACTTTCCCGTAGTTTGCGGCGGCGTCGATCATTTCTGTTTCGCNGCCTTTACCCTACCACCCTGTCCTCCACTATATCAGCTCATATGACCAGTTCTATTCGACTCCTCCAAGTCGGTCAGGAGCGTGAAGACGTATCTACAGCTTCCACAATTACTCGAGAAACATGGTTCTAGAAGCTATCAAATCACCACTAAATTGGCTTCGATAGATCAGTGGAGTTGGTAGATTAGATTTCGGTAGGTAGATTCGGTAGATGGATTGATGATATGTAGACACCTCAAACTTGGGTAATTAAACCTTTATTTAAAGGAAAGAAATAACAATAAATGATTAACAATGAAAGTATAAAATGAGGAAAAGAAAATATTGAATGTTTCCTCTTGGCTTGTGCCTCCCTCCAAGAGGGAGGCTTTTATGTGGGGACTGTGGGTGGAGTCTAACAGTCTGATAGAAGGGATAGGAATGTGCGGGGGAAAGAATCTGTGGGGGCAGATGAAAAATCATATAGTTTAATAATAAAGTGACGAATGGTGGGGAGAAAGTACAACAGATATCAAAAGATTAAAGAAAGGAACTCGGAATCGAGTACAACCACCGCGGTTGTCTGGCTCAGAGATCATTCGTTCAGACTTTGTGTTCTGTACCAAGAGGTGAAATGGTGAAAGCAACGTCTTCGAAAGACACGCTATTGATCACGGTCTAGTGTATCCTGAAAGATCTATTTTTGTTCGGGGGGTCTAGGATCCCTACCAATTTTCGATCCATTTTTGTCCGGAGGGTTTAGGATCCCTACCAACTTTTGATCCATTTTCGTACCCCCGAACAAAAATGGATCGAAAGTTGGTAGGGATCCTAGAGCCCCCGAACAAAAATGGATCGAAAGTTGGTAGGGATCCTAGACCCCCCGAACAAAAATGGATCGAAAGTTGGTAGGGATCCTAGACCCCCCGAACAAAAATGGATCGAAAGTTGGTAGGGATCCTAGACCCCCCGAACAAAAATGGATCGAAAGTTGGTAGGGATCCTATTAGGTTGTCCGAAAAGTCTTTGCCACTTTTCTTCAAGCCAAGTTTTATTCAAAGAAAACGGTAATTGATATGAATTGTATTTGCCATTAGAGTTCGTAACT
>LR544598.1:0-45797 GCA_900536305.3 Caenorhabditis sp. 40 LS-2015
ACACGAGTTCTTGAGTTGAACTTTTTCTCATAATCAGAGCCAAGGTGAAATCGACCCCGCAGATTCAGATTCTGAAATCAAAATCAGCAAAATGCTCGCATGATGATCTTTGGGAAGATGGAATTTCACGTCAAGTATCACTATAGGAATCAACGTTGCGAGGTCATAACTTAAATCATGCGAGCATTTTGCTGATTTTGATTTCAGAATCTGAATCTGCGGGGTCGATTTCACCTTGGCTCTGATTATGAGAAAAAGTTCAACTCAAGAACTCGTGTAACCTCCTTGTGAAATCTAACGTCAAAAGAGTGACAAGATTTTTCTTCGTTGGACCGAGCTCAAGCTGAGAGCTTCGAGAAAACGGAAAGCGCACTAAAATAATAGACACTTTCCCACACGAACCAGGGAAATCATCTTAAAAACCTAGAACATGAGCCTGAAACTTATAAAAAACGAATATAAAAGTCAATAAAATAAGAGCAAAAAATTGTCTGGAATGGGAGCCGGAAATTCTAGCAAATGATCCAGTAATCCTAGCAAATGAGCACAAAAAAATAGCAAGTGAGACAAAACCCCCAGCAAGTGATCCTCAAATTCTAGCAAGTGAGACGAAAATCTAGCAACTGAGATGGTGCCTAGCAAATGAGCAAAATTCTAGCAACTGAGTCGGGAAAAATGGGGAAATTCTAGCAAACGATCCATAATCTNTAGCAAAATTCTAGCAACTGAGTCGGGAAAAATGGGGAAATTCTAGCAAACGATCCATAATCTAGCAAATGATCATCACTAGCAAGTGAGACTCGCAAGCAAATGAGCAAATAGCAAATGATCTTCAAGCAAGTGAGTAATTGCCTCTTCAACGGGAAAGCCGAAATTTCACAAAAACGAAAACGCGAGGCTTTTGATTGGACAGCCCTGCAAAAAAGTGAAAAAAAAATTCTGCGCTCACCGTCTTGTTAAAATGAAGCTTTTTCTCCTCGACGACCAGAATCACATCGGTGAAGTCCGATGGAGCGAATAGGTCGACGTAGGAGATTTTCGAAATTGGAACATAGTGTGGAGTGAGTTTGTACTCAAAAGTGACACTATAGGCGCTAAATCCACTTCCGGTTGTTCCAACGACAGTGTTATCGTCTTTGCTAACATCGACGTCTACTTCAAAGGGACTAAAACAGGAGTTCATATCTCGAACTACAATTTGTCCAGTGACACTCTTCAATTCCTGATCTTCCTTATCCTCCAAATCGAAAATCCATTTGAACTCGATTGAATTAGACTTGGCGGGCACGACAACTCCCCGCCAGACACTGAAAAATTCAAAAATCAGTCAGAAAACCCGGAAAACCACACCATTTAATGTCATTCTGATCGCTGGAGTCCAGAACTTGCTCGACACCATTTACAATTTTCGAAACAGATTTGTACTCGATTATTTTATCCGTCATTTTTTATTGATTTTTGTGAATTTTCTGCGAAAAAAAACTATGAGAAAATCGAGTTTGAAACCGCAGAAATCGAATAGAAAAGGACCCCAAAAACAGGCGAAAAAAAGCTTGCGCGTAAAGTCTGAGCCACCGTACGCAATTGCGTACGATGCCGAAGACCTTACGCGCAGAGTGTTTTTTTTTCAGAGAAAATTCTGTCTCGAATTCTTTTGAAACGTTTTTCACAAGTTCGCCATCTAAGATTCCAGGTTCTTCTGAACATTCTTTCAGAAAAATATAAATCACCAAGAATGTCAGCCGGCGAGAAGTCGTTCGTGATGAAGCGCGTCTTCAAAGATGTCATGAGCATGGAAACCGGCGATTTTCTGACGGGAGAGGAGGAGAAGCATTTCAATCTTACTTGGTGGCTCCTAGGCGTGCACATCGAAGAAAAATTCTCGATTTTCAGGGACATGTATGTGGAAAAGCGAGACGAAGTCTATCATTGGTTCAAGATAACATGCAGAAACGAAGAAGCAGACAATGACGAGCATTTCTCGGTTACGGTGGACTTTGAACTTCGTGCGACTTCCGGCGAGAAATCGGTGCTCTTTTTTCAAACCCAGCACACTTTTGACGAGTA
Organism: Caenorhabditis sp. 40 LS-2015; assembly: GCA_900536305.3. Classification (NCBI taxonomy): domain Eukaryota; kingdom Metazoa; phylum Nematoda; class Chromadorea; order Rhabditida; family Rhabditidae; genus Caenorhabditis; species Caenorhabditis tribulationis. Next base: position 2,068 of record LR544598.1, read on the forward strand.
TGATAATGAATGTTGGACCGGTGTGGGAATCGATCAGCGGCTGTCCGATGACAGTTTGACTGTCGAGTATCGTGTGAAGATTCTGGACATCCGAGGTGTCAAGGGGATGAAGTCGAGGTACGACGGATCGATGAGCAAATTCTCGGATATTGTGCTGGTCGTCGATGGAGAGAAGTTCCATGTGTCGAAATTGGTGTGTAGTTGGTGTTGGAGGTGGTGGCCTAGGAATACAAAATGTGAAAAATTAGGCCTCGAAAATGTCTAAGCCACCAAATTTCCTATTTCAGTTCCTCGCCTCCCGCACCATCTACTTTGAATCGCTGCTCATGGGAGACTTCAAAGAGTCCACTCAATCGGAAGTCGTTCTCAATGGAATCGAAGTCGACGAGTTTCAGAATTTTCTGGACATTCTCTATCACGAGACCACAGTTTCGGATGAAAATGCGGAGAGCCTACTCCGTGTGGCCGATATGTACGATACGAAATGCGTTTCGAATCAAGTAGAGAAGTTCTTGATGAAGGAATCCGGAAAATCGGCGAAGGAAAAGTTGGAGTTATCAGCGAAGTATCATTTCGAGGATTTGAAGGTGCTTTTTTTCGCGGGAAAAAGCAATTTCAAAAAAAAATTTTCAGAAAAAGTATCTGTCCGAAATTGAGACCGTCGAAGATATTCGTGCCGTCTTGCCTGATGATCTGACGCAAATGGACACTGGACTTGTCGTTGAGCTGTTCAAGAAATCCCTTTCCCTTCATTAATTTTTAATTCCAAATATTTTGTTTCTTTCTTTTTGTTTTTCCCTGATGTTTGAATACACTTTATTGAACGACTTTTGAGCGAAAAGAAATTTGAAAAAATCGACAAAAGTTGAGCTCAATTGAACGAAATTTTCGCCAGAATAAAATCCCTCTCAACGGAGCGCGATTGCATACACATGGAGCCGGTCTATTTTGAGTTTAAAAATTTTTTCTGCCGCTATAATTCTTCCTCCGATTTTTTGGACATTTTCAGCTAGAAATCTGTCGTTTGCTTTATTTTTCAATGGAGCGCAGTTGCTACTGACTAATTGCTCATGCTTAATCCTTCCTCTCATTCGCAGCCTAGAATTGCACCGCTCTATTGTTCTCTTCCATTTCTCTTTCGTTCATTTGCTCACTCTTAAAAGGAATCGTCCTGCATCTTGCAAATTTTGAGACCCCACGAAAATCGGGGAAGGGGAAACAATCGGGGAACGAGAATCGGGGACAGTGGGCGGAGCAAACAAATGCAACTGCGGCGCGAGTTTTTAACAGTACAAACCAGGTAAAACCTCATGCGCGCGTTGCATTTTTCATATGCTCCGCCCACTGTCCCCGATTCTCGTTCCCCTTATCCGATTTTCGTGGGGTCTCCAAATTTTTACTCATCTCAAAAAAATTTTAAAAATTTTCAGAAATTTGTCGAAAATCGATATTGAACCATGTCAGTGACCGATAAGACTCTCGTGATCAAGCACGTCTTCAAGGATGTCAAAAATATAAAGTGCGAAGACAGAGATCGATATGGAGCCGAAGAGAGGCACTACGGATTTTTTTGGTATGAAAATTGGGAAATCTGACAGTACTGAGAAACACACTACGACACTCCGAAATAACGCACTGCGCCCAGTTTAGCGGAAAGACGACAAAAAATTTTGAACAAATTTCAACGAAAGCTCGCCCTACCGAACTGTTGTTTTCCAGGCGCATTTACTCGAATCGAACACTCTACCGGGACCCCGCTATCTCTCCACTCGACGTCATCTTCTTCGGAGTCGGATGCAAAAACTACAGCCATGAGTGGTCTATGGATCACGACTACTCTCTTCACATCATCCCAAAATCTGGCGCCCCGAAAATTTTTCCGATTAAAAAAGAAACGTTCAAAAGAGACGACGCCGATTGGGTGATGCTCAATTTCATGAAATGGGCCGACAAGGACAAGTATCTGGACGACGAGGGGGCTCTCACCGTCGAGTACCATATTTCCATCAAAAATTGCCACGGAATTCCGGATTTTCAAAACGTCGACGAGTTCTCGGATGTGATCCTGGTGTGTGGCGATGGAGAAGTCGAGATGGATAAGAGGATTCTGGTCGAGAATTCTGAGTACTTCAAAAATGCCATTTTGAATGGAAATTTCGAGAAGGGAAAGCAGCCGAAGATCAGAATTTCCGGAGTTCTCACTGATCACGTCTATGATTTTCATAGTGTTTACTATGGACATATTGATGGTGAGTAAGGTGGACTAGAAATCCAATGTTCGGAAAATTCGGCGACCATAAATTTTTCCAGACGAGAACGCTGCTTTAGCTCTCTATTTCGCCGAGAAATTCAACATTCCAAAAGTCCTGGAAAAGTGTAGAAAGTTCCAAAATGGCGAGCCATCATCTGACGAAGAAGAAGAAGAAGACGTCAAGGATTCAGAAGCTGCCCTCAACAGTAATTTGAACGCGTTGAAAGTGAGATTTTCCCGCGAAATTTGAAACCTGAAAAATCGATAAAATTTCAGATCGATTCGGATTCGGAAGACTACGCCACGGCCGAGGAAGGCGATGAAGCTGAAGAAGATGAAGTTTTGAAGAATTTCGAAAAATGGAACTGTCTTTCGGATGAGCTCAAAATGCACTGTGTCGAAAGAATGGATTTCAAGTCTAGGTACGAAAATGGTCCATTTTAATGGCCGAACTTTTTGAAATTTGGATTTCTAGGCCGCCATCTTAAAACAGGCATAACTCGGCGCAAATTCAAGATTCCTAGATTTTAACGTCACTAATCGACTCAGAAGCTGAAAATACACATTTTCGATGTATTTAATTTTTGGTGGCCGAACTTTTACAGAATTTGGATTTCTAGGCCACCACATTCAATTTCTCCTAACTCGCTTCAAAGTGAAGATTTCGAGCTACAATTTTCAGATTCCTTCTCCGCTCCACGTGCCACGCCGAACGTCGTCTCGTCGATTCGCAGAAATTCAAAATCCACGAAGTCAATGTTCAAAACTCGGCGACCTCGATGTATCTGGAGATTTGCGTCGACGATAAGGACGAACTTCACTTTTTGGACTCAAAAAGCAAAAAGTACACGATCGAGACGCTCTATCCGCTGCTCGCCTACATTCTCAAGAACGCGGTTTTGACGTTTTTCCAGTCGGACGGATTTCCGAGTCAGTAAATGCGCTCCGTTGACAATTTCTCAAATTTTTTTTGTAGATATGACGAAAGAGCAGTTCGCGGTGCTCAATCCGATCCAATCGATGAATATTCGAAGAATCATGTTTCTCGGTGGCACGTCCGCTCAGATGATGTGGCTGTTCGGCAAGTGCGCTCCAAACACAATCGCCACTGTCGAGATTAGTCCGTCGGATGGTGGACGCGCGTTTTTGTTCGATCCTATGATTCGCGCTCCGTCGGTTAGTAGGAGGGGTCATTTCACTAAAACGGGCATAACTCGCTTTAAAATCGAGATTCTCAAATTTCAACACGACCATTCGACTTGAAAACCGATTTTACGCATTTTAGGGGTGCTTAATTTTTGGTGGCCGAACTTTTGCAAAAGTTGGGTTTCTAGGCCACAACTTTAAAATTGTCATAACTCGCTTCAGAATCAAGATGGTAAGGTCGCGATACCACCAATCGACGTAGAATTCGGTTTACCTCCTTTCGAGGGTCTAACTTTTCAAAATTTGGATTTCTAGGCCACCTCTTCAAATTGGCCATAACTCGCTTCAAAGTGAAAATTTTCGAAATCTGAAATCGCCATTAGACCCAGAATTTTCAGACGCACAGTTTCAACATATCGAAATTATCCGAAATTCGAATTTCCAGCTCGACGACTTCAAGAAGTTCATCATCAACGGTCTCAGCTCCGAAGACGTGCCCTTCAAAATGGTGCTCTTTTTCATGGAGAAAGACTCGGAAATCGGAACCCGCTTCAATTTCACCGCCACCGCACCGGGAACCATGCAGAGATTCGCGGCGACTTTCCGCAACCGCATTGTGTAAGTGCGCTCTATCGCGAATTCATCAGTAACGCAAATGCGCTCCACCGAACTTTCCAATTTTCAGGCACTTGATCCCCAATCGAGACATCCGCATCGCCACCAATAATCCGAAGAAGCACATCATGCTGCACTATGAGAGATCCGTGAACCTTGGACCGGAATTTATCCTGGACTTGTTCGTTCTCTCGGTGATTCCGGCGAAGGTGCTGAGCGAGGAGGAGTACGAGAAGTACACTCGATACAATATTGTTTTTGTTGAATGATTTGAATGATTTGAATAACGGAGCAATAAAATTGTTGACGTTTTTCTTGTTCAGGGTCACGGGGTGACAGGGTGTGCGGTTTTGATAAATCGCGCTCCGCTGAAGTTGGCGGCAATTCAAATCAAATTCGCTGCGTATAGCGACTCTGGCTAACGTTAAAAGTGAAAAACGCGATACGGAGAGTTTCTACGACAAGCTTTCTGCTTTTTTTAGCTGTTTTTTCATATTTTCTCCGATTTTTTCGCAGATTTTTTTGCGAAATTGAAGTTGAAATGAAATTTAAATCGAAAAGCCTACCTGACTCTTTTTAAAGTGTTTTTCGAGCAGTTTTTGCAAATTCTTGTCGTTCTGTGAGTAAAATTGAGTTTACTCACTCTTTCCTTGAAATCACCTGAGAAAATTGCAAAAAACATGCAAAAATCACCTTGATTTGATAAAATTTCACTTTCGAAATTCCGAAAAAAAGACGGTTTCCAATTGCCGCCGCGGCGTTCGCCATGGAGCGCGTCTGCGCGGCTCTACAGAAAACCGCACACTCTGTCACCTCGTGCAGGGTGTCGATGTGCTGAAGGTAGTTTTTTTAGTATTTGTGCGAACACTGATCGAGGTTTCGAAACTTGATATTGTCAAAATAATGCGGGCGCATCAGCGGTGTTTGCGGACCTCGCTGCCGCGATGACAGTTCTGGCGACGCGCACAAAACGAAATGAACTCCAGTTGCGACCGAAAGATGGGTTTTTTTGGGCTGAAAATGCACGAAACTAGGAAGTTTTGATGATAACGTGTGAAGAATCATAATATCTCTCGTTCCCATCAATATCTTCTCGTTTCGTGCATTTTCAGACGAAAAAATCGCATTTTTCGGTCGCCACTGGAGTTCATTTCGTTTTGTGCGCGTCGCCAGAACTGTCATCGCGGCAGCGAGGTCCGCAAACACCGCTGCACGGTCTCCCGATCCTCCAAACGAACCATGCGATTGCTGACGCGTTTTTAGTGCTGCGCGGCGTTTATGCTGTTTTGTGTGCATAGACACCGCCACGTCAAAATGCACAGTCAGTGAAAATTTGAAAAATTTCGTCGTGTTTTTCATCGAATTCAGGATAATTCGCGACTAAAATGCAACAAGTAATGCTTATCTGAGAAAGAAACACTAATTAGAACAGAAAATTATAAACTTTGAGTCCGAAAAAACAGTGTTTCGCTGGGCCAGAAAATTCAAAAGCCTAAGGCTTTTCCTACAGCAGACCAATTTTGAAAATTTTGTTATTTTTAGGTGTCCTACATTCAAAGCTACAAGCGCCAGAGAATCTTTTAGAGAAAAGAGGCTTAAATGAATTTTAAATGCCAAAAATGATGTTTTTCAGTACTAAAAAAATCCTCATTTGAAGTGCGCGCGAAAACGCCGCGCAAGTGTGCTCCAATGAGAACGCCTGGCGCATTGGAAGATCGGGAGACCGTGCGCTGGTGCGCCCGCATTATTTTGACAATAATTCCATTGTCGATTCTGTAAAATTGACTTTTGAAGGCTCCGCCCATTATTCGTGTATTATAAATACACGAATAATATCGATTTTCGACCAATTTCTGAAATTTTTGAAAATCTTTTTTTGCGAAGAAACAATTTTTTTGAGATGAGCGAAAATTTGCAAGATGCAAGACGATTCGTTTTAAGAGTGAGCAAGAGAATTCTCTAGGATGTTGTGGTTGGCCGATAAATATGGAATGGAGAAGCGGTTAGATCGATCGATTCGTCAGTTGAACACACTGGAGAAGGCTAAAAACCCTGAAAACCGCGCCCGAGCTTGTGAAGCTGTCCGATAAGGCCCGATCTCAAATTCTTGCTCGTCTCATGAACTTGATTTAGGTTTTGATTTTTGACGCTTTTTTTTACTCAATGATTCTGTTGTATGAAGTTTTATCACATTCAATAAATTCGACTTTGAAAATTAAATGCATTTTCAACTTTATGAGTTTTTTTTTTCCATTAGATTCGAAGTACAAAGTGCAAAAATTGACCTGAAAAGTTCAAAAAAATGAACAAAACTTCTTGCGCGTAAAATCTGGTGTATAGTACGCATGGTTTTTTTTCGCGCCATGGCCATGGCCGAACTTCTTACTTCGGTCGCGTGCTGATTGGCTGCGGGAACACCGAAAACGAGAACCGCTGATTGGTTGGCTCCGCCCATTTCAGTTTCAGTACACTGCGTCACACTTTACGCGCAAACTTTTTTGTCAGCGTTTTTCGAATTTTTCGGGTCAGTTTTTGGCTTTTTTTTTTCGCACTTTTTCTCGTTTTTCGTCCGCAAAAATGTGAGATTTGATTTTTGAAAACTGAAATTCCGCCTAGAATGTTGGAAAATCCGGGAAATACCTTGAATGAATAGCATTGTTGATCCTTAATTTTAGTTCGCTGTTTTTTTTTATGTGAGATTCAATTTGGAACGCTAAAACTTCGACAGAAATCGTTTCAAATCCTGCAAAAACCTTCAAACAATCGCATTGCTCACTCTTATATTTCTTCCTGTTTTTCAGATTTTTCATCATTTTTTCACTTATTTTTTTTTCTAGGTAACCAGATCTGAAAATGTCGGTTGTCGAGAAACAGTTCGTGCTCACTTATGTCTTCAAGAATGTTGCGAGTATTCGGGATGGGACGGAATTATATTCTCCGAATGAAGAGCATTTCGGAGTTCCATGGTGAGAAAAAAAATGCGCCTGATTGTAGCTTGTTCTTGTTTCAGGAAAATCAATGGGAAACGCAACAAGGAGCATCTCGCATTGTTTTTGCATTGCCTTCCAGAGAAAACCGACAATGACTGGTCGATTGAAGTTTGGAGAGAAGGAATAATTAGATCAAAGGACGGAAAAACTCACTCAAAAGCAAGCGATGTCATTTTCAAGAGCACAGAATGGAATGGCTTGGGTTGGAGTGACTTCATCAAATGGGAAGATTTGATGAAGGAGTACGTTGTCAATGCGACTTTGGAAGTGGAGTTTCATGTGAAGATCAAGAGAATGACTGGCATCAATCTCCGCAACTTCGGCGAGACGAATAGGATGTTCTCTGATTTTAAAGTCACTGTGGAGACTCAGCAGTTCTACGTCTCGAAATTGGTGAGCTAAATTGTGTTAGAATAGAGAACGACTGTCTAATAGGCCGGATCTACCAATGAAATAAACTTTGAGTCGATCAACCCCTTTTTTACAGTTCCTAGTCGGGCAGTCGCAATACTTCAAGAAGTACATTCTGAAGGCTCCCGAACATTCCCAGGCGGTGCTCTACAACGTAAAGTCGACCTCCTTCCAGAAGTTCCTAGAAGCGAGTCATGGAGACCCGGCGATTGATGGTACTGCTTCGAAATCCGTTTCCACTCATAGTTTACTGATTTTCAGACACCACCGTCGACGAAATCTTCTCGGTCTCCATCCAACTCCAGGCACCAAATACGAGGAGACAGTGTGAGGAGTTCTTGATCCAGAGTTCGAAGAAATCACTTAAGGAAAAGTGGAACTTGGCGAAGAGATATAGGCTGCTGAACTTGAAGGTAAATTTTCGACTCGATTCACAGAATTTGCTGCCTATGGCCTAAAAATCCGAATTTCGAAATGTTCGACCACAGAAACCACTCATTTTTCCAGACCCACTGCCTCGCCTCGATGGAGTCTCCCGCCGACGTCGCCTCCGTCCTTCCCGCGGATCTCGGCCAAATGGATCGATCGGAGCTGGAGACGTTGTTCAAGAAGCTCTGTTCTTTCGATCACCGCTTGTTCCAGTCCAGCCCTCCAGCCGAATAAGCCGTCTTTATTTCATTTTCATAATTTTTTTTTCATTCATAATGTCCTGGTTTTTTGGCCCATTTTTTTTATTCCGTAGCGTCAGGACAATGCACGATTGGTGACCTTGCTCCTTTTGACTAGTTTTCAGTGTCTTGGTGGTTCAGCGAGTTTGTTGACCACGTTTTTCTCTTTTTGTGTGCCTTGTTGAGCAGTTTGCTCGTTTGTGTTCTTTTCCTTCGGGAAGCTGTGCAATAAATCCGTTGTTGCATCTAAAAACCAGTGTTTTTCGTCTTTTGAGAAGTGAATTTGATCACTTTTTGAGTTTTGAAACAGTAACACGAGCCATCTCGCGTACTTGGGGGCCGTTCGGTTTGTTTCATGTGTGGATCTCTCGTTCCGTCGTTTTTCCCGTTCTTCTTAGCTTTTAACTTGGTTGGGCTCTGAAAGGTGAAAACAAAGCTTGAGTGTCGATCTGTTTAGCTCCAGGCTACAGATAAATATCGATTTTTTCAAGCTTACAGAGTAATCTCGGTCCGAATGAATCTCTCCTCCCAGTGTGCAGGTGACCCCGAGTGACCGGACCGAGTCCAGCCAAAATGGATAGATAGAACACCTGGATAGTCTTGTCGACCTCTGCCCTCTCGAGAAATCTGGGGGGACATCGGTACAGTCCTATGAGTTGAGCTTGAAAATTGTAAAATCATGATCTCAAAATCGCTGACTCTCCGAATCCCGTTTGAAAACAGAGGCGAACTTCGACAGCTTCATTTGCTCTTCCTCGTGGACTACACGGGAGGTGGCCGAACTTTCTCCTCGTGGCCGAGCTTTCCCGCGCATTCAAAAAGCACTTGGAATANAAGGGTTTATTGAGAGAATGAGGGGAAATTACACGATAAAAGACGGGGAACGGGGAAATGTGAGTCTGGGAAAAGGTGGAAAATCCCTGGCCTAAAACCTCCTGTGGGATACCAGGAGGAAACCTTGGGGAAAAACCCAGAATCTCACCAAACCGTCGCTCGCCAAAACGTGGATAGAAGTCGTGTTAGAATAGGAATAATTAATGTACCTTTGGGATACAGAATACAGACGTCGTCAGAACGTACGTGGGAAGGAAGTCGAACCGTCGGCGCGTTAGCCTAAAAACCTTGCGTCTGCTTAGGGCAGCGCGCGCAGCGGTCGCGTCGCGTGCGTGTCCGTGGAGCGCACTTGCTGACGCAGTGCGCGCTGCATTCAAACAGGAGTTTCTTGGATATTCGAAGAGATTTACTCGAACAAAGTGAGATAAATCGGGAGAAAACGGAATAAATGGGAGAAATTAGTGTCACTTAATTAAGGCGATAATTCAGGGAGAATTTGAGGGCAAATTCCCAAGACCCTGAGTTAATCGCCGGCAAGTTGGCAATTCTCTCGCTCAACGAGCGTAGAATTGTCAACATGTCTTGTTGATCGGCACCACCAGTTGCTTATGTGTAGCAAGCATTTTTTATAACCTAGCACGGTGAGATACAGTGTTCTCAAAAATTTTCCATGAATCTTGTTCGAAATTTAGAAGACAAATTCGTTTGCGTGGATTCTCGCGGAATGCACGAAAAAGTTTAATTGGTGTCGTGATTCCAACAGTTGGGAATATCGGAGCCACGATTGCTACTGTGGTGCTAGCCGGAAAGGCGACCGGCCAACTCAATATTGACACTCACAATGACGACGTGAATTTTTCGGTGAGCTCTCTTCCTTCTTTTTCTGTGCAGAAATCTGGAAAACACGGTTAAGTTTTCAGCTAGGGTATTCGGCATGGCTGTTTGCTTCATCGGCGGTTCCATCGGTTGTCATTGTTGCAATCAGTGTATACATTGTCATTAAGGATTGTGTTGATGAGCAGGTGCAGCCACCAGTGTGTCACCAGTGTACAACAACTGAGCCGATCAATCAACAACAAGAAGGAAGGAATATATATATCCGAATATTTGAGGCATACAAGTATAACATTTTTGTGTGTGTTTTTCGGTTAATTAAAATCGATTGGGGTCCTGTAATGAATTCAATGAATTTTCTACATATCTGGTTTGGTTTTGATGAGTGATGATGAGTCAATTGAGACACACCCTAAGAATGTTTGACTCACATTTGAGAAATCAAAACAAGGAGAATCATGGAAACCTAAGAACCTTCACATCACGACCAAAACCGTCACAAAGACCCCCTCGTCAGAGATGGCAAAACTGAGATAACCGTAGGTGTGGGAGACAATTCTCAGTTTATGTAGGGATAACCGGAAAAACTTTCAAAATACACATAGGCACTGGCAATAAGATCTTTGAAAGTTTCTCTAGTTGGCGGAAGTCTCTTTGAAGATTGCGAATTAGGGGAAATGACAGAAGTCAGAACACTTTTCAGAGATCAGCAATCTTTTTGAGCCTTCGATTTTGGTGTCGTTTCTAAGAAACCATTCAGAACCTCAAGAATCTGTGAATCTCAAGAATCAAATGGAATCTAAATATCCAATGGAATCCAAAAACTGTTCAGACTATCAAAACCATAAACGTTTCATGAATCATTCAATTTTGTTATCAGTCTTAGCCAACTCCACCCAGTGTATGATTTCATAATGAGAGCATGGCTTTCCTTGAAAATATTTCTACGTCTCTCCTTCCGGCCGTACTATCTTTTGCCCGATTCCTAGTGACTAACATTGATAGATAAAAAGAGTTTATAATGAGAGGAAGTACTTTAGAAACCGATAACCAAAACCAGATCGTCACTCAGTTCGAAATGGCTTCTCGAATCGAAAAAGCTAGAATCAGACTGGTTTGTCTCGGGTTCTTCATTACCGCTGCCTGTATTCTAGATCTAGTTGGAGCCCTTACCCCAGGATGGATTGTGGTGACCACAAGTAACTTTGATATTACCAAGCGCAACTATTACGGAATCTTCGCTTCCCGCTTTGTAGGTTTTCTGAAATTTCGACTGAACGAGTTTCCAACAACATTCAGAGCAATTCCGGTTACGTCGCTGCTAGCTGTCTCTCATTGATCGGCACCATCAGTGGCTTATGTGTGACATTCTTCTTTTATGGCCTAGCAGTGTGAGATATAGTGTCTGCAAAATTTTTTAATGAAACTTGTTCGAAATTTAGAAGACGAATTCGTTTGCGTGGATTCTCGCGGAACGCACGAGAAAGTTTCATTCGTGTCGTAACTGCAATAGTTCTGACTATCGGATTCGCGATCGTTACTATCGTATTAACAGTGGAGGGGATCAACGAACTCAACGCTGACGCTGACGTCCACGGGAATGTGTTTTTCGGTGAGAAATTTTCGGTGAGCTCTCTTCCTTCTTTTTCTGTGACGTTTGGAAGACACGGTTAAGTTTTCAGCTAGGATATTCGGCATGGCTGTTTGCTTTATCGGCGGTTCTGTCGGTTGTCATTACTGCAGTCAGTGTATACATTTTCATTAAGGATCGTGTTGATGAGCAGGTGCAGTCTCCAGTGTGTTCCCTGTGTAAAACTTCTGAGCCGATCAACCAACAACAACAAGGAAGGAATATATATCCGAATATTTGAGGCATAAAAGTATAACATTTTTGTGTGTGTGCCCTTCGGTCAATCAAAACCGATTGAGGTCCTGTAATGAATTCAATGAATTTTCTACATATCTGGTTTGGTTTTGATGAGTGGAACGCAGACAGGGTCAATCAGACACATTCTGAGAATTTTTGACTCTCATTAGAAAAATTGGACATCCGTAATTGCAGGTTAAAAAAATGGAAGACAGAAGCTTCTAGAAGTTTCACAATTTTCTGAATCGTTCCTCTAGTTGGCGGAAGTCTCTTTGAAGATTGCGAATTAGGGGAAGTGACGCAAGTCAGAGCACTTTTCAGAGATCAGCAATCTTTTTGAGCTGTAAAGTTTTCGATTTTGGCAGCGTTCAGACTATCAAAACCATAAACGTTTCATGAATCATTCAATTTTGTTATCAGTCTTAGCCAACTCCATCCAGTGTATGGTTTCATAATGAGAGCGTGGCTTTCCTTTAAAATGTTTCTACGTCTCTCCTTTCCACCGTACTATCTTTTGCCCGATTCCTAGTGACTAACATTGATAGATAAAAAGTGTGTTCAATGAGAGGAAGTACTTTAGAAACCGATAACCAAAACCAGATCGTCACTCAGTTCGAAATGGCTTCTCGAATCGAAAACGCTAGAATCAGACTGGTTTGTCTCGGAGTGTTCATAATTGTTGCCAACATTTTGAATTTTGTTGGAGCCTTTACCCAGGGATGGATTGTGGTGACCACAACAGACTCTGATATTACCAAGCGCAACTATTACGGAATCTTCGCTTCCCTTTTCGTAGGTTTCTGAAATTTCGACTGAACGAGTTTTCAAATAACATTCAGAACGATTCCGGTTACGTCACTGCTTGTCGTGTCTTGTTGATCGGCACCATCAGTTGCTTATGTGTAGCAAGCATTTTTTATAACCTAGCACGGTGAGATACAACGTCCTCAAAAATTTTCCATGAATCTTGTTCGAAATTTAGAAGACAAATTCGTTTGCGTGGATTCTCGCGGAATGCACGAAAAAGTCTCATTGGTGTCGTGATTCCAACAGTTGGGAATATCGGAGCCACGATTGCTACTGTGGTGCTAGCCGGAAAGGCGACCAGCCACCTCAATATTGACTCTCACATTGACGACGTGAATTTTTCGGTGAGCTCTTTTCCTTCTTTTTCTGTGACGTTTGGAAGACACGGTTAAATTTTCAGCTAGGATATTCGGCATGGTTGTTTGCTTCATCGGCTGTTCTGTCGGTTGTCACTCTGGCAATCAGTATGTACATTGTCATTAAGGATTGTGTTGATGAGCAGGTGCAGCCACCAGTGTGTCACCAGTGTACAGCTACTCTGTCTTTCAATCTACAACAAGAAGGAAGGAATATATATCCGTATATCTGAAAGATATAAGTATGCAATGACATTTTTGTATGTGTTTTTCGGTCAATCGAAATCGATTGAGGTCGTGTGATGAATTCAATGAATTTTCTACATATCTGGTTTGGTTTTGATGAGTGAAACGAAGACAGGGTCAATCGGACACACCAGGTCAAAACATTTGAAAGCTCGAATCTTTCAGAATCCTCGAGAAGCTTTCAAAATTTTCTCGATGCTTCTACATCTTTTTGAACACTCTAGAATTCTTCAAAGACCTCCAGAATCTTTCAGGTCTTTTCTTCAAAATCTTTTGAAACCATCCAGAAAATTTTAGAATCCTCCGAAACTTTCCGTCTTCGTCCAGAATCCGGCTGAGTTCTCTAGCGGCATTCACTAGCTTCCAGAACATTTCAGTCTTTGAGAATCCTTCAAAATTTTTCAAACCCTCCGAAAATCCACAAAGTTCAGAAATCTTAGAATCTCCGAATTTCGTAGTCTCAGAATCTCAAGACGTTCTAGAGTTATCATATCAGTGCTAGTCAACTCCACCCATCTGTGTGTATAATTTCATAATACGGAGCGATTTTCCTCGGTCACTTTCTCTGCGTCTCTCCATGTTTCAACCTTTTCTCCTTCTTTTCTCTTTTGTCAGATTCCTAGTGACTAACTTGGCAACAAAATGTTTAGTCTTAAGTTACAGATAAGGTGTTAACGAGAAGAAAAAAGAAGAACTCGTAAAAACTGGGCGAGAAAAAGGAAATTCCAAGGGAGAAAATGTGTTGATAACCCCTGTCAGTTCAGTATTCCTTCCTCCGCTCACACCCTTTTTGCGCCTCGCTTTTCAGTTCAAAATGTTTTTTCTTCGACGAGAAAAAAGTGTTGAAGACGGTGATGCTCCACAGCTAGATATTCAGTCGATAATCAAACTTAGTGCACTTGGAGTCGTCATTATTGTTACCTATGTTTTGAATACGGTTGGAGCATTTACACCGGGGTGGATTGTGGTGACAACAAAAAACGGTTCAGTTTCGAAAAGCGAATACCATGGGATTTTCGAGTCGAGTGATGTGAGTTTTTGTTAATGGAGATGCCACCTCAGAATCTCAGAATCTTAGAATTTTTAAATACGGAAATCTGAGAATCTAAGTATCTCGGAATCTCAAAATCTCGGAGTCTCATTTCCAACCAAAATTCCAGAACGCATCTGGATTCGTGATCGCTGCAGCGTTCTCAATCGTCTTGGCAGTTGTCACTTTCTTCCTGGTAGCCTTCTATTTTGGGCGAGCAGTGTGAGATTCTCATGAAAATTAAAATTCAAAACCTCCAATACGATTTTTAGACGAGAAATCTACAAGTTTGGATACTCCCTCAAGACAAGAAACAATTTCTACGCGATGGTCTCCGGAGCAGTTGTGAATGTGGCGTTTACCATCACCGCTGTTCCATTGGTGGCGAAGACAGTTGCCGACTATAACAGTACAACACCAAGCGATTCGGTAACCTTTTCAGTGAGTCTTTTTTTAAGCGGCAAAACCTGTTCAGGGCAGGGAACTCGAAAAGTTACAGTAATAGTTCCGGAAACTTGAGTACCCCGGAAGATTCAAGAGTTTTCGAGAGTTGAGAATCATGCACCGTTACTCCAGCTGATCGACTACTAAAACCATCTCTGATTTTCAGCTAGGATACTCGGCATGGCTGTGTGTCGGCTCAGTGGCTGTATCTTTTGGCATCATCGGAATCAGTATGTATATTGCCTTGGAAGATTGCGTTGATGAGAAAGAGCAAGAGGAACAGGAGCCGGTGGAAGAGGAGCTGCCGCCCGTTCCATTTTCAACGACTACAACCCACATTCCACGAGTACAAGAAGGAAGGAATCGGCATCCGTACTTTTGAGACATGGAAGTATGAATGTTCTGGTCATAACAGATTTGTATGCTGCAGTAAATTCGATGAATTCTAATACAATTGAGCTCAAAAACAACTACACTCCTTATACCGTTATTCGCAATCTTACAAGGAGTTTACACGAGTTCTTGGGGTGAACTTTTTCTCATGATCTGAGCCAAGGTAAAACCGACCCCGCAGATTCAGATTCTGAAATCAAAATCAGCAAAATGCTCACGTGATTCGAGTTGTGACCTCATAAAGTTGAATCCTATAGTGATATTGGAGGTAGACCTTTGAGAAGATGAAGTTTCACGTCAAATTTCACTATAGGATTCGACTTTATGAGGCCATAACTCGAATCACGTGAGCATTTTGCTGATTTTGATTTCAAAATCTGAATCTGCGGGGTCGATTTTACCTTCGCTCAGATTATGAGAAACTCGGGTGTCGCCGGCAACTTTAGGTCGGAAGTTGGTCGGCTTTAGCTCGCTGTTTGGTCGGATTACGGACAAGACCGCTACTAAAGCCGACCAAGCAGCGACCTAAAGCCGACCAAGCTCCGACTAATGTCCGACTAACTTCCGACCTCTTAGGTTGCTCCCCCTTCAAATTATGAAAAAAAACTTAGGAAAAATTCGTTTATTTAAGAAACAAGTTACTTTACAACTAAAACTAGTAAAATAAAATAAAATTTGCTACTAAAATCGCGAAAAATTCGGTGAGAAGGGAATTCATTCTTTTTCATCTTTGTGAGCAACTTGGATCGATTCGTTAAGCATTTGTGATTTCTTCAGAGTCTTCGGTGTTAGTAGCTCTCTCTCTCTGAAAAAATGATTACTTTTTACTTTCGGAGACAAGAAAAATAGCTTACCATTCACTCGAGTCGTCTAATCTTCCGTGGGGAACTTTGATTTTCGAACTGTTCCGAGTTATTGGTTCATCATCACAGGTGAAGTTCTTCACTGTGATTGTTTTCGAGGTCATCGGCCGAGAGAGAAGTGAAACACGTCTTCGAGAGCTCTGAAGCAGTGTAGTTGAGCAACGGTTCAGATAACTGTAAAACTCACCACCCGATAGAAACGCTTCACTTTAAGCTTTGCCTTGGGAAGGCTAGCACATTCTCTCATCTCTTTGAGTTTCAATTGTTTTCCTTCAACGATACACCGAACATGAGCTGCAGCTGAAAGCCTAAACGTGCCGATTTCACCATCGATTTTTTAGACGAGTAACTCACCTCGATACTCAAAATTAACTGACTCCATAATCCTCCCAACTTCCTCTTGTTTGAACACAGCTCCGTTCAAAGAAAGATTCGAAATGGAAAGGTGTTCGCTTTGTAGTTGAAATAATGAGAAGAGCTTCTTTTTGAATTTGGTTTTCTGAAGATTTTTTGGTTATAGATCTTCTTTGCACACAGAAAAAAACTCACGAAGTTTCCCTTTCGAACGACTTTCCCTGTTCATCCGAAACGTCCATCCGAAACGTTGAAATGTCGTTAGTGCTAATTTCTGAAGTCATCAAATCAACAGACTTTGAACAAATTCAAATGAAAAGATTAAAAAATCAAAAGAAAATAGGTGAAAAAAGAAATACGAAATGTTCGCACGCGTCGCGCACACGCAGCGCTCTTAAGATCCGGCCAACCTCCGACCAACTTCCGACCTGTCGGCAGCACTAAAGTTGTGGGCAACTTCCGACCTAAAGCTGACTAAAGTCCGACCAAAAGTCGAACCCCCCTCAACTTGCGACCTAAAGCTGACCAAGGTCCGACCTAAAGTTGTCAGAAAACTGCGATTCGCAATTTTGTTGCTCAACTTCCGACCTAAAGCTGGCTAACATCCGACCAAAAGCTGAACCCCCCTCAACTTCAGGCCAGAAGTCGACTAAGGTCCGGTCAAAAGCCGAACCCCCCTCAACTTCCGACCAAAAGTTGCAGCCCGACAACCGAGAAGTTCAACCCAAGAACTCGTGCAATCTCCTTGTTAGCACGCGTATTTCGCAAAGCAGACATGTGCATCAAAAAAGCTTGAAAAATTAACTAGAATCTGTAGATTATCAAAACTTCAAAATCCTCCAAGAAAAATACGTCAACTTTTTTCTCCCCGTCTCTCTCTATATGTTTCAACACCATTTCTATCAGATTCCAAATGACAAACAAGACAACAAAGTGTTGAGTTCAAATTATAGATAAGGAAGGTGTGCAACGAAGTGAGAACTCGTAAAAACTGGGCGAGAAAATACCTAAAATAAACGGTTGATAAAATTTTTGAGATTCAGAAAAAAAACTAACAATAAATTCTCATTTTCCATCCACGAATAGTCCAGCGGAACCAGCGGGAGTTTTTCTCATTCTGTAAATGCACATTCCGATGATTCCAATTGCAGGCAATCGATCCAGCAAAGATCCAAGCCGCTTAATCCACCTGAAACCTTACAAATATTTTGGGACTTCCGTACGAAACCCAATTTTTTATATTTATTTTCGTATTTCTCGACTTTGAAAAGTTACCAATTGTACTTGGTGCACGATTTCCAGCAGCTCAGAAATCAACTCCTAAATGTTAACTGCGGTTTTTTAAACTGTAAAGTTACGGTAGCCAGGATGTTATTCCAATTGTAGTTTTCAGCTTAGAACGGTCAACTTCAGCATTTTTATTCAACACTTCAACAGTTCATCAGACCCCTAACGGACCCCGGTAGGGCTGATCAAACTTCTTGAGCCTGTAAATACAAATTCCAATCACTCCAACAAGTTGGATCGCACTCGATCCGACGCACATCCAGGCCGAGTAGCCCAACTGAAAATTGACAGTTGTTTTCGAAGGTTCCATTCAACAGAAACTTACACTGAGTCCATACTTTTTTATGTTAGTTCCAACAAGAATCACGGAAGTCGTAGTGAGCGCAATGATGCATACAGTTTCAATTATCATCACAACAAGGAATCTGCGATATTGTGTCAAGTATCCGAACCTTGAAACTTTAATCCTGAAACTCCAGCATGTGTTTTTTGAACGATCAGAAATGGCTAAACTCACATCAAAACAATATAGTAGACGGCCACGAAAAAACAGAGAACGAAGGAGAGACACATCATGCTGCCCGCGGCTTGAATATACCCTGGGTCATCCTGAAATTTTAAGAGTTTTTTTTTCAATTCCGAATGTTTTCTGATTACTTACCGCACGAATTGGGACAATACCGTTCGAGAGATGGAAAACCTTGTTGATTGGATTAATCGTAGTAATCCAAGCATTTGTGAATGTTCCAACTCCTTGAAGAGCTGTACAGATCCCGATCAAAACGCCGAGGAGAACCAAAATGGGGTCCATGTCTGAAATTGAGTGAAGTGCTACAGGAAGATGGGTGCGCTTTTTCTAGGTGCCGGTTTTATGAGCATTTCAAATCGAAATTCGGCGTCATTAACTTGTGTCTTATCAGAGAAGCAAATTTTCTGTTAGTCACTTGTTGATGATGATATAAATTTCAATGGGAATCAAAAGAACACCTGGTTGAGGTGTGCAATTTGTTTGTAGTTTGGATTTCTCGACTTCAAAATGTTACCCGACGCAATGAGTCACTTTTCGCTAGCAAGAAGCTCAACTGTCAAGATTAGATTTTGAAGTTTTGAAGCAGTTTCAATGGTACATATGTATCCTAGTTAAAACCCAATCTTGAAGCAGAGTTTTAGAGCAGTCCTTCTAGTTTTCTAAAAGTAAGTCGCCAGGCGTCAATCTTTTCCTGGAGTTCCCGGAAAGCAAAACGGTCATAAAGATCTGAGCGACTCAAAGGTTTTCAATCTGAGGTTTTCAAACGTTTTGTAGCGTTTTGAAAGACTGGGTCGAACCACGAACAACGAGTGATCACCTTATTCTAATGGTACCCATCACATATCAATGGGTCATTCTCAAAACCACGAAGCCGGTATTGCCACACCTCAAATCTCTATTTAATTCTCTTATTGCTATCATTAAACTTAAGGGTTCAATTTTTGCAATGCTTGGTCGTCGTAGTGGGAGTTTACTTATCAGTGACTAACTGATAATAGAGTTGAAAAAAAAGATGAAGAGACCAACAAAACCAAAATTCCGATGAATGGTCAGAAAATTCGGGTAACTAGTTAGCCTCCAGAGAGCAGGTGGGTATAGGTAATACTTATGTGAAGCAACTCGAGAGTCGCCGGCAACTTTCGGTAGCAAGTTTGTCGGATTCCGAACAAGGCGGCTGTTAAAGCTGGCTAAGATCTAACCAAAACCCGGCCAAAGTTCGAATAACTTCTCCTTACAAATTGAGTGGGTTGGAAGGTGGAACTTACTAACGAGAGATGACCAAAATGTGCCCAACGTGCGACCTGGAGTCGACAGACAGTCAGATAGTGAGTTGTTAAAAACTATACATTGATCAAAATCAGGGACCACAGGGAAAATTTCTCGTGGTATCCAGGGGAAAAACGGTTCGATGACATCACTTGAAATCTCATGAACATTTTAGAGCTCTTTTTTTCGTTGATATACAGCCATGTCTGCGTTTCTTCATTTTCAGCACCTTATCTCTTATCATATTTTCAATGACGTAGGCGCTGAGCAAACTGTTGTGCACTGATAAGGGACACTGCATGAAAACGACGCCTGTCAGTGCTGCACGAGGTGGACGTTTTTCTTCCTATACTCACTTTCTTTTTTGATTTCTACTGAATAGTGTTGAAATCAGAAAACTTTTGTTTTAGAAAATGACCGATAATCTTTCTTCTGATCTTAACGAGTTTATTCACAATGCTGCTCTAAACAAAGAATCAGTGGACGACTCTTACAAAACTTTTTGTGGAATTCATCCGAATCAGAAAATCAATTATGTGGATTTCGAATGGAAGCACTATCAATTCTACCTTGGAAGTCCGAATTTCACCATGAAAAGAAGGTATCCAAATGCAAACTCGCTCTAATCCAACTTTCCAATTTTCAGTCCACTGACAATCGCCCATTTGCCGGTAGATGTCCTCGAAAAAGTGTTTGAGAAATTGTCTCTTGTTGATCGGTATGTGTGATACAAACACGCTCCAATAAACAAAGTTATATTTTTCAGTTTAGTCCTCCGAAAAGTTTCCAAGGATATGCGTAATTTGGTGGATTCCTCGGAAGTTTGTTGCGAAAATATCAACTTTACTTTTGGGTACACCACTCTGAAAATTGAGTTCGGAAAATTGAAGCTCTGCTATGAAGAAATGGCAGACGGAAGTTGGAGCATTCTTTCGAGTCGACTGGATACCAAAATCAAAAAAGTCAAGGAGAATCGAAATTTTAAACATGCGATGATTGTCGATGCATCAACGTTTTTGAGAAACCCCAAGCTCAGAATTGGCCACATCGAGTTCAATGTCTATGATGATGTAGATACGGCTGAGTTTTTGGGATTTCTAAAATCGCTGAACTTCCAACTCAATGTGAGATCGATACAGAGTGCGAACTTCAAATTTATTCTTGCACTTTTACCATTTCTGAAATCAGAAAAAGTGGAAGAAATCAAGTTCGCAATGGGCGGCTTCAACCTCGGTCAGCTCATTGCAATTTCGAAAAGCGATGGTTCGGCCATTGTGAAGAATCCGAGACTCAAGATCGGTCACATTATGCTGGATGACTATAACAATGAATCGTCGGCCAAGTTTTCGCAGTTTTTCAAATCGCTCGATTTCCAACACAACCTCCGATCGTTTCATATAAGAGATGATCGATGGATTGATCTAGTTGTTCAATTTTTCAATCCGGAACAAATAAAAGTGATCGTAATCGAAGGAATCGATTTCACTGTCAAGAGATTCAATGAGATCGCTGGAATGGAGCAGTGGAAGAGGAAAATTAAATTGCGTTGGGGTGATATTCACGGTGTTGGAGTCGAACAGGTGCTCAATTTCAAGGAGTTTCTAAGCACTCGGTTTGCACTGACAGATGAGAACTTGATCAAGATTAGAGATGTAAGTGTTTTTGGAAAGTACAGTACGCACCAAAAAGATATACATTTTAGTGGTTTTCAGTGCAAAACGGGCATCTTTGAAGCCTTGAAAACCCGAGATAACTAACTAGATTTCGGTTGCAGGAAAAAGTTCAATCAAAAAATGAAAATCTATAATAGTTTGATAGTCATTCAAGGTCACAATTCATCTCAAGTTCTTGGTTCAAAAACGTCGTATTTTGTTTCAGAATCTCCACAAATCTCCAAATCTCAAATTTTTGCGCCTAGAGGAATTTTGCAATGAAGAGGAAATGGAGAAGAGAGTCGATGGGATCATGAGTCAGAATCCGGCATACGATGCTCAAAATCGTCGATTTTCGATTCCAAACTCTAGCGACTACTTCCAACTGGAATTCGGTAATAAACTACATCGCATTATTCTGACTATTGGAAGAGTTTCGGCAAATTAAAATCTGGGTTTTTCTTATTTTTTCTCTCACTGTCGAATCATCTGTCAATCGTTATAAATTGTTGCTATTTGAATCTTATCAATCTGTTTTCAAATGGCATGCTGCTATAATCCAAAAAATCAGAAAAGTACGTTTTATAATTTTCGGACAACTTTTGTGAAACCAAGTACTCTCCAAAACACTTATCGTGAGTGTTTGTGTTTCTCTCGACTTATTTCTGTTGGAATTCAATAAAAAGTTGGATTTGGTGATCTGATATTTTTTGTTACCCTGCATTTATGATCTATTAATTTAAACCTCCTCCTTTTTTTGAGCTCATTTTGTAGTTTACCAAACTCCACGAAATTTGAGGAAACTTGACATGGACATGAATAGTGCGGACGGAATATGAGTGTTCGAGAAAATCCATTTTTTCGGAATACGGTCGACGTATTTTGTCTAATAAACCGGCATGCCGCAATATTTTTTCCACGAGCTCATTTTGATGCCGTTTTCTCATAGTTAGATGATATATCATTTGACTGTCGGTCTGTTAGAGGGTGTCGTTCAGAGATGAGCGGAAATGAAAATTCGAGCTCCGGAAAACGGAAGACGGAAAACGGAACCACGATAATTTCACGGAACCCGGAAAACAGAAAACGGAAACTGAAAAATTTTACAGAAGGCGGAAACGGAAGACGGAACAGAAAAATACACGGAAAACAGGAAACGGAAAACGGAAGACGGTGCTGGATGACTGAGACGACTTTTCTGACTCGTTCAAAAACTTCGAAGTCTTCTTCGGAGAGTCGTAAAAGCGACGGGTTTGATCCGAATATCATTCTTGACAAATCGAAAACAAATTTTTTTGCAACTTCTGAAACGAAGAAAAAATTGAAATCGACGGAAACCGGAAACCGGGAAACGGAAAATAAAAAATTTTACGGAAGGCGGAAACGGAAAAAGGAAAACGGAAGACGGAAAACGGAATTCCGCTCATCTCTGAGTGTCGGTCCCTTGTGGAATTAGAGGAAATAAGGTCAATCTCACAACTCAAAACTTCATTTCAAAACAAAAGAAGCCACAAAAGAATCAAACTTGATCAAAAATTTTGGTACAATGAATGCTAATACCAATGATTCCAAGTGAGAGAAAGTTCGATCCAACGCAGATCCAAGCCGAATATCCCAACTGAAAACAGAAAATGCTGCCGTAAATCTCACACTCTTCGACCCAAACTCACCGACCATCCATACTGAGAGATATTGGTTCCGACTAAAATCAAACAAATAACGGTGAATCCAATAACAATAACCACTTCTATTGCGATAGTGTACAAAACTCTTCGGTAAAATACCAAGTACCCGAACCTGGATGTTCTGATCCTGAAATATAACATTTCAGTTTTCAAACAATCAAAAGCGACTTACACGAGACCAATATAAGTTCCCAGAATGGCACAGAACATGAAAAATGAAGCCAGTATCATGACGCACGACACTTTGAACCAATCTGGATCATCCAAAAATTTTAAATTTTGATCAATTTTTTTTGTAGACTACTCACATAACCATATGGAAAAACACCAATCGAGTCTCCATACCGATCCCTAATCCAGGCCTGGGTGAATGCTCCAACGCCTTGAAGAACTGTACAGATGACAATCCAGACGCCGAGCAGAATCAAACCAGTCTCCATGTCGATAGTTGAGTGAAATGCTCTGAAAAAAAACCGCCTTTTCTATGGACAAATTTTAATAGCACTGAAATGCGAATTTGATGTCATTTCTACACGGACTCGTTATCAGGAAAGAAGAATGTTGGTTAGTCACTGTTTCTGTTTCCAGTTGAGATGTGCAATTTGTATGTAGTCTGATTTGTTTTTGACTTCAAAAGACAGCATCATTACAGTCCTTCAGATTTTCATCATCCATCAGAACCGTTCAGAATCCAAAACGGTTCAGCGCCTCAAAACCCTTCAGCCAGCTGGCTGCACTTTTTGCTTTTGTGGTCTAGTCGGTCTCTTCATCTTTTTTCGCAACTCGGTTATCAGTTTGAGTCACTGATAAGAGAACTCCCGGGTTTGGAAAACGCAATTTCATGGTCGAGAAGAACTTAGGTGTGACAAACAAGATTTGTCGTTTTTCATCTTTTGAACCTAAAGAAGTAAACGGGTACATTCAAGGAAAGTTGAGCAAGAGCATCATGGAAGCCCAATATTCACTGCAGTCAGCATCCACAAGTCAGTTCGGTTCTTTCTTGGAGGCCCTGGCAAAAAATTACAGCTATGCGCTATGAGATTTTCACAAATGGCTCCATAAAACAATTGTGGTCGTCGCTAATTGCTCCCTAGTTCAGCATCCGGTAAAGCCACTGTGTCATAGGTCAAACTCATCGTCTTCTTTTTCTGTATCGCCTTGTCTCAAGCATTGTATAACACGGGCCGGTATCTGGTTCAGTACCAGGCCCCATGTAATAGGAATTCTATTATAGGATGGCAAACGAATATTTCGTTCAATGGACAGGTTCGTGGTGTGTTTTGGAGGCCAGAAGCATGTTAGAATTGCCCAGCCCTAATTTTTCAATAATCCAGCAGGGTGAAACCCATTCTCGACATCCAACAGTGTTGTTGGTTCATTACAATTTTTGAGGAAATCTGACAAAAGTTGGCTCCTGAAATCCAATGGTTTTGGAGGCTCTTTCATGAAACGCTGGTTCTAGTTTTCATTAGCAATCGTACTTTCAGTGTACTTCTCGTTTGAAGAAAAATTTCAAAACCCCAAATCCGGTTCGCCACACCCAAATTCTTCTTCGAATTTCCTTATTACAATCATTAACTTTTATGGGTTTTTTTGCGAAATTTTTGCTTTTCGAACCTGAAGTGACTCAACCGTAACTGATAAGTGAGTTACGCAAAAAGATGATGAGACCAAAAACTCATTAAAAAAATTGGAAGTACTATGGTCTAGTTTATTACTAAAGAGCTTCAAAGTTGGGCTTATTATTAGGAACCTGAAGTTTTACTATTAAACTTTCAAGATCTGTTCGAAAAATTCCATCAAAAACTTTTTACAAAGAAGTGAATGAATAAGCTCCGCCCACTAGAAATACTGCCGCACAGTTTTCCTCAAGGAGAACTTTCTAACTGAGTTGGATCATGATGCCAATTTTCACTGAATCCTTCTTGTTCAGCCAAGCACACTTGAAGCTAAAATTGTGAAAAAATCAAGCTATGCTCAACTTTTCGGAATTTCCGTATCACCTACAAATGACGAATCATCTACAGCCACATTCACCGATAGCATGCTCACGTAGAAATCAAATAAAATTCGCATAAAATTCTCACCTAGAAAAGCGCCTCTTCTCTCTGATCATTTCACTCACTTCGCACTTGGACATGAACATCTTGACGGTGATTTCCGTGCTCCTCTGGACTTTACATGGTTTGTGCATTGCCTGCCTAGGAGTTGGACTATTCACACAAGATTGGTTTGAGGATTGGAATGGAGACTCATATGGTATCGTTCCATTTCACTCGGTAAGTTATTGGAAGAATAAAGAAATTGAAAAACTTGATATTTGAGATTTGCAGGATGACGCAGGATCGTTCAAAGCAATGAGCATTATGATGATAGTTGTCTTTGTTTTCTCTGTTGTTTTGCTAATCTCACATGGTATTCTGTTGTAAGTTTACATTCTTTTGGCTGGTCTAACACTGCATTTTTGCATTTCAGGATTGTAGTTTGGAGGGCTGGACACCGGGGTCCATATAGTAAGTATATTTTTCTGATGATGTTTCTGAATGGATGCCCTTTACTACTCGTTCTTCCTCCCTTGATTTTATTCCTGGATCACTTGAGCCCGACTGTCTTCGTAATTTTCCTGTTTCAGTTTCTCAGAAACAACTGCCATTTTCCAGGTTGGCTCTTCAGCTGTGATCTTCCTTTCGTCGATAGCGGCCTTAATCGTTCTCGGTCCACCTTTTTTCGTATCGATCAGATTCTGGATTCCAGTTTAATTGGACATTTTAAAGTTTCTAATGAATCTACCGTATTTTCTGTTCTCTAACATTTCCACCCAATCAGAACAACGCAAAAAATGTGAATTTTACACAAAGCAACGTTCTTCATTCATTTGCAACCTGTTCCAAATCCACCTTCACACATTTGTAATGAATGAAATCCTACTAGTTCTTCGGAAATAAGAAAATTTAGGACACGGAGTAGTTCTTACTGGCTTGACAAAGTTTGCACATGTTTTGAAAAGCAGTCGGTTCACGACTCATTCTCTTTGCTTACATTCCCGTTCTTGAACTCGGGCCTCTGAGCACAAATGGGTCAAAGCTTAGCAAAGGTTGAACTAAACTCCTGTGTCTCAGTTGAGTTCAGGAACAAATATGTTCAGGGGATGGTCAGTTGGTTCGTGTGGTAACGTACGGAATTTCCAAGATGATTTTTCTCGGTTAGGATATTCGTTCTGGATTTGCGTCATAACGATATTCTCAGCAATTACCGTAATCAATATGAGACTGTTTTTTCGAAATTATTGTTTCGTTTATTTTCCGAGTTTCTGATGAATTGAGAAAACTTTTCAACTTTTCAAAACCAAAAAAGACAAGGTATGTACGTACAAAGCATAGGACGTTCGTCCGTTTTCCATGAAATTCATAAACCATCGATTCAACCAAAACTGACCTGACCAAATGTTCTGGTGACGCACTATAACATAGAATTCTCATTGCAACACATCTTTACATGAAAATTATAGTTCAGCGGGAGTAAACCTTGGCGAAATTCATACAGCGTACCTTTTTGAAATTCTAGGTGTTTTCTACAGTAAATGACAAAATTGAGTGATGTGATAAAGACCATTCACAGTTCTGGCCAGAAGTTAATGGAATTTTTGATCAGAACAGAATTCGCTCTTTTGAGTTTCTATCATTTTCCATTTCATCAACATGCGACAAGTGGATATTGCTCTGATGCCACTCGATGGCATGTAATTCTCATTACAACACTGATAAAACTTGCTCCCGATTGAGTCATGAGCACCTCACCTACGTTAACATCAAAGTTCAACGGAAGTCGACTTCACTAGTAGCAAACTTCTGATTTATCGGGTCGAGCCAACAAAACATATTCCGGGCCGGATGGAAAAAATGAAATTGTTTTTGTGAATTTTCTACTTTAGTCATCCAAAAAACTTGAAAACTGACCAAGAAACGATGATTTTCATTTTTTCCAGCAGGAACTGGAGAAGAAGAGGCTGCATTTCGAAATCAGAAGTATTTTTAGCAGCCAAACATGTTTGCCCTTCCCTAACCGGAAAACAAACCTAGCGCGGCCAGTGACAAGTCTGCTCACTATGAAGATACCGTACTTCACGTAAAAGATGTATTCGTAAAGCTCTAAGATTCTGAGACTCTAGCTCACATTTTGAGCACTTCACTCACTTCCAACATGGGCCTGAATACTAATTTACCGATCTACTCTGTTTTTGCTGGAATCAACTCTATACGAAGCTGACAATCATGGCACTTACAATATGATGCTTCAGGATGTCCCGGGACGATTCAGAGCAGTAAGCTAATGCTTGGGCACTTCATTTGTGTTTCTCACTTTTTGCAGGTCTTCTCTATCGTCTTGGCATAATTCAACCTCCACAAAGCTGACAGATTGGTATTCAGGATACAGGTTCCGAAGACACTGGGGTCACTATCGTCGTTTGTGTCTGTTTCTGATTGAAACTCCAGGTGCATGTGCTCTCGGACTCTGCTTCGCCGTCGCCAGGTCGTGGGTTAGGTTCTTCGTGCGTTCAGTTCCTTTGACTTTCTCTCTGGAAAACGGAAGCGGACATGCTGAGTCATTCTGAGTCAGCATTCCAAATCAGCGATAAACAAACCTTTAGAGAGTAGAGACTTGCTTTATGCACCCACTGTTTCAGAAAATTCGAAAAAAAGAAATCACTGTTAACACTGTTTCAATTTCAATGAAATCAAGCTACACACAAAAACGTCGGTTGTTCTTTTGATTTTATTCAATTGTCGTTTCATCAACAAGTGACTTATTAAGTTTATTACTATTTGATAGCGCACATTGCCACCTCATCATCATGAAACATCGCTGATAAATAACTTCCGTAGAAAAAGGTTTTTGTGGAGCACACTTTACTCACTTCTCACTACGACATGGACATTTTCTTGGCACTTTTCGTCGTTTTAGTTTCGATCAGTACGATTCTCCAAGGAGTGGGAACGTTCACACCAGGTTGGATTAACTTTGGAAATGGACACTCGGGCGGTTTGTATTCTTCTTATGGCTGGGTAAGTAGATTATAGGAACCCCCAAGATCAAATACCGTTTTGTTTCAGGATGGGTCAGTATGGTGGATAACAGCACCGCAATACTTGATGGGCTTTTCATGTGTCTTGTGGTTTTTCATGCTGCCCGTCTCTTTAATACTGATGTTGGTCGGAACCCTTCTTGCGAACACTGAAGTCTGAATTTCAGGCACAACATTTCGAAGCATGGATATTTGAGCGAATGGCGAGGAATGTTCTACGCTTATGCTGTTATAAGTGCTATTTCTATTGGACTCACTATAATTTGCTTGATTTTTGTTGGTACAAACATCGATAGTGGTGCCTCGGTGAGTTTTTGTTGAAAACTGTTCAAATTTCAAAAGAACCTTTCCATTTTTCAGTTAAGCTATTCGGCTTGGATCTGCGTCGGATCGATGGTTTCGTTCCTGGGAGTCATCGGAATCTGCATTTATATTAATAGAAACCTGATCGAGGAGGCCTCCACTAGCGCGCCCGTCCACCGCGCGATCCCTATAGTGGGAGTTTTGTTTCTTCGTGATTAGTGAGGAATTGAGCTGAAATTTCGGAGTGATTTTATTTACCGATTTCATTTTTATTTCTTTTCTGAAATATTCTATTTTGTGTTGTTTGTACAATACCATTTCGAATCAGTGATCGTCTTAAAAACTACGAATCCAAGAGTTAGACTGAATTGATCCGATTTTTATCTTGTGAGACTATGAACGACTTGGCTCACGATAGTGGGTTTGAATAAGAGTTGGTTACTACTAGTGTGAAAATCAAGAGATGCTCAATATTCCCAGAAATTTCCAGTTAAACCGGAGGACTGGAACATTCTTTTTCAGCTCCTCAAACTTGACAACTTTGCTCTGATAATATCCAAGCACAATACACCTAACGAAGTTATTGTCAATTCAGGAAAATCTTAAAAATAGGTTCCTCCCACTTTGAAAAATTCCAAGTGACGCCACTTTTTTTTAAACTGGAGAGTCGGTCAAACCGCGGTGCTAGTGCAATTAGTGAAGACTTTGAGGCAAGTTTGCCACAGTGGGAGGAGCCTATCCAGGTTCGCGCCAACCGTCTCAACAATTTTTTTTTCGAATTTTTCCTGAATGGAAAATTTTTGGAACAAAAGCGTAATACGCACACCACAAACAATCGCTGAACAGGAAAACAAAATGACCTTTTCTGATAGTACATCTAATTCCCATTTAATTCCATGACATCTGATTCCCATTTTTACACTGATAACATTATTGCCTGGAAAAACTCCCTCCACTTCATTCGTTTTACAATTCAACATGGAAATTAGTTTATTTCTACTCGGCTTTTTTATTACACTCTGTACAATTCTCCAAGGAGTTTTAGTGTTTACGAAGACCTGGAACACGAGAATGTTCCCAGCAAATCTCTTGATGTTATTCTCTTTTTTAATTTATTGTACCCTGCTGTACAACTATATTCATTTGGTGTAAGTCATAGCTTTTTTGGGATTAAGAAAAAAATATTCGGAATTGCAGGCTCGAATATCGGAAGACTCAATATTTGCGTCCATTTCGTCCAGAACTTTTTAAAATGGCGATTGCAACTGTGATTGCCATTGGATTTACTTTGGGCTCTATATATTTGTTAGAAACGACTGTCTAGTCGGTAAGTTTACCGAGTTCCCTTTTAGTAACCGTTACACTCTTCCCGTCACTTTGAACCAAAATTATCTTGATTCCCGTGACAGTTGTCAAAAAGTGGTTTTGTGTTCAACATTTTGTTAGTTGACCAAAGTTTCATAACTGTAGCGGGGACTGAGATGAATTCTGTCAAAGTGACAAGAAGAGGGTGCCCGTTTATTAGAGGAAATACGGTTGGTTGAAAAAGTGGAACTTTCAAGAAAGCTTGTCTTTTTCAGTCGGACAACTTGGCTTGGGTATTTCCTGTAACAAACCATTGCAACTTGTAGTAACAGTGCCAAAAGGTGCAACCAAGAGGATCACTATGTTTGACGTTTCATAACTTTGCTCATTTGTCTGAAACTCATAAAGTTTTTTGTAGGATGTAAATAAACTCTTCAGTAGCACACATATTGTTATTTTTTGATTATTGAACACTTTCAGAGTTATCAGAATATTTTCAGAGGATGACAGCACTCGGAAATCTGAAACAAAAACTTTTTGGGTTCAGAAGTAACATCAGCTGACAGTGATCAGTGTTGTTGTGCTTAATGTAATTGAATTGATACTATTTGGAATGAACGCGAGAAATGGATCTTCGCTAAGTTTGGATGAAACCAATTGTAATTTCAAGAACGTTTCCTTTTTTTCAGTTGTACAATGTGCACTCTTCACATTGAAATGTTGAAAGAAACCTTTGAGGTTTCCGAAAAGAGACAGAAACTAAAAACGTCAGTTCTCGGTGACCTGCAGACCAGAAAAACTGATAAGACTCCTTCGCATTCTACGACGTCGTATAAATCAAAAGCTCAATGAAGACTCAAGCATTTGGATGATTCAGTCGTAAACGCAGGCAAACTGTTATCAGTGAAAATTTCGAAAAATCAGATGCTGTCAGTTCATGTTTTCCAAACTACAAACTAGAGAGTACTTGGTATTTGATTGGGTCTATTTTGGGTTGTTGATTGAAGACGTTTAGTCGTAAAAAAAGAAAGAAAGAAATCCACTGAAAATCTATAGCCAAGAATCGAAGAGGTGCAAATTTTATTTATCTGTTATACAGAGAAGAATCGAAGTTCATTCAGAAGAATTGATTCAAGTAAAACTGTGAACGGTGAGACTTTTTGACATGCTGAAAATGATGAGCAAATTGTTATTTAGATCACGACCAGCAACTGAACCAGTGGATGTTTCCAATCATAATATCGGTCGAGGTAAAATCGATCCTTTCAACTGTTGTAGGTCATAAATCAAATCGTTATAAATCAAAGAGCATTTTTTCAATTTTCATTTCACAATCTCCATGAGAGATTTCACCTTGACCTCGACTGTGAAGTTTTCCTAGTTTTCAAGCTCCTAATCCCCCCATCGTGGTAAGTATGTCGAAAAATACCACTGCGAAATTCCAGAAAGTTCTCAAGCAAGGTCTGAAGAAACCTTGCCAGGGAGAATCGTTTCGATTTTTTTCGTATAATAGACAAGTGACTAACCAAATCCCCATTTTTCTGATAACACTCTCACGTAGGAATGACATCAATTTCTCACTTCAACGCTGATAAGACACTCCCTTCAAATAGGCGTTTTCTGAGCACATAATTCATCTCACTCTTCAACATGGACATTACTTTGGTACTCCTCGGTTTCCTTATTCTCATTTGTACAGCTGGCCAAGGAGTTGGAGCATTCACACAAGCCTGGATTACGGATGGGTATGGAGACACGATTGGTATTATTCCATATGGATATGTAAGTTGATGAAAAAGACATGTCGAAAGTTTGAAATTTGAAATTTTCAGGGTGACCCAGGATGGTTCCAAGCATCGAGCATCATGATGTGGGCCTCCTTTTTCTTCGATGTACTTATACTGATCTACTATATCATTTTGATGTGAGTCTACCTTATTCCGAATTCGAAAATTGAAGTTGGAAATTTCAGGATCAAAATTTCCAAGTTTGGATACTTGAGCATTTATCGTCGGTTTTTGTACCAGATGGCAATCGAAAGTGTTTTCGTTATTGGACTCACTGTAGTTTCCTTAATTTTGGTGGGAACTAATATCAGCAGTTATGGACTTTCGGTTAGTTTGTGGCTTCGGATTCTTCAAGAAATTTTTGAATTTTTCAGTTGGGCTACTCGGCCTGGATCTGCGTCGGATCGATTGTTCTCTCCCTTGGAGTCGCGGGAGTGTCTATTCACTGCACCAAAAAGTTTACCCAATCTTGATTTTTTTCTTGGCTTCCTGAATAATCGTTTGTACATAAAAATTGTTATATTTGAATTGAAAACGCAATATTTCGAAAAAAAGGTCTAAAACTGAAAACGTCAGGTCTCGGTGAACTAGACCTGAAAAATTGATAAGACTTTTCCGCATTGTACGTCATCCAGAACATGAGTGATTCAGTGAAAACTAAAGCAATCTGTTATCAGTGAAAAAACGGGAGAGCCAAGCACAGTTTAGTTTGTGTTTTGGTCTTTTCTCTTCCAGGGTACGGCCGAAATCCCGTCTTCCAGTGTCCGCTATCCGCCCAGAACTGGACCGTTTTGGTGAGAAAGTTGGGGTCCGCGATAATTCAATGAAACTGAGATACTTCGCAACTAGGAATTTCTTGAACCAGAGCTAACAAATTAGTCATAAATTGTCCTGGTGGGAACATGACACAGTTTCAAAATGACGCGGAATCAAAAATTGTCCACTTTGACTGAACTTGGTAAATCTTGATTTCGAATTTTTTGTATTCCCCCAACTGATATCAGGCTGAAACTTTGATTCACAGGAATTTCAATTTTCCAGATCCCTCATTTTTCTGTTCGAATTTTTGCGAATGGCCGCCAAGTCTAATGGAGCAGAAACTCATCGGAATCGCACACCTTATGCTACAGATAACTCCCCCAGTAAATATACAGTTTTTGATTATCAGCTACCAATTCACTGATAACAGTTTGCTCATGATTGTCACTGATGTCTTGGTTGAAAACATATCGAAATTTGATTCGCGAAAACTTATATTTAGTTCGAACATTCAAGAAGTGCATACTTTATTTTGGCTATATGAATTGTCTTCAATTGAGAACAGACGAGTTTGAAAAGGATAGAAACGAGTTCAAGAGTCTTTCGATACGGGAATTTTGATTATAGAGCTCCAGCCGAATCATCTTCATTCTCCTCCTAATTTTCTTTCGGTTTTCCGACCACCTTCTCCCCAGCTCCCTCTGGTTTTTTGATTTCCAACGTCTTCATCTTCAAATCGTGGAAAACAGAAAACATCATCGGACACATTTTCTTCAACTCATCCTCCGCCTCCGTGTTGAAGTTGGCCTCCTCCATGTTCGGAGCGTAAGCATTCAGACCTGCCGGATTCCAATCAATTCTTCCATTTTCAGCGATGACGAACATTCCTGGATGTTGCCTCTCACACGCAGCAAATGTGGCGCCTCGCTTTTGCAATGGAGTTGGACAGGTCTGAATGTGAGGTTAAAAAAAAAGATTCCGCTTTCTCTACTGTACATTTGTTTCCTCTTGCTGCTTTCTAATAGATTTCATAGTTTCGTCCGAAATCGTATTGATCAAGCTCCAGATGACGTTGCTCTCCATACACTGTAATTTTGGTCGAAAATTTTCAACTTCAACAGATTGCCTAAATTTTGCTGTATACAAACTCACATGATCTCCGATATTCTTGTTGACGCCCATCAGATCGAATCCGAAACGAGTCTTCGCTTTGTCATGCGGATTCGTTTTGAGAATCGGCGCATTTTTCAACGGATGCTCATCGCTGAACTCGATTCGTCCACTTTCCGCGATTTGGAACTGTCCGGGGAACAGTTCGAGCAGCGATTTGAGGGTCGAATCACGATTCGCGTTCACATCGAAGTCACCGTTCTGAGAAGTTAAAGATTTCTCTAATCATTAGAAAAACTAACCAGGAGCATTGACATAAGCAAGTTCGGGACCGTGTTGAACAATTTACGAAGTTTGTAACTTTCAAGAGTCTGTAAACTAGAGTTGTCAACGGGCCGACCCGGGCCGGCGGCGGGCCGGCAGATAACTCGGCTTCAGAACAATATATTCGGACAGATTTGATATCAAATGATAGATCTCGGCGAGGTCCATCTTACCTATATTATACGGGCCGGTTTCGGGTCCATTAACATGCCGCGGGCCGGGCTAGAATGGCAAAAAAGTCGATTTCGGCCAAATTTGCTATTCTAGCCCGGCCCGCGGCATGTTAATGGACGCGAAGCCGGCCCGTATGATATAGGTAAGATGGACCTCGCCGAGATCTATCATTTGATATCAAATCTGTCCGAATATATTGTTCTGAAGCCGAGTTATCTGCCGGCCCGCCGCCGGCCCGGATCGGCCCGTTGACAACTCTGCTGTAAACAGATATTTCTCAGAATCCCATGGACCCGAAAATCATGATTCTAATGAATTTGTGCTGAAAGTTTGCATACCTTATTGATCAGATTTTCGTGGAATCCTTCACTGTAAAACACAACGCGGGCCTGCTTAAGCAGTTCGTTATCCTCTGGTTCCATGAACATGTTTTGCGGAATTCAACTTTGACAATAACTGGAATTCAAAGAGTTGCAAACTTTATTGGCAACGAGAAAAAACAAAAGGTCATCGAGTTCTTTATAATTTACGCTTTTTGAAAAATCGAGAATCACAAAAACTAGTTTATTTAGAGATCATCTTTTGGTGGATTGAAAACATTGAGTGCCCGTGCTCATTTGAACTCGATTTGTCCTTGCTCCGAAATCTCGAACATTCCGGGGAAACGTTTCTCGAGCCCCTCAAACGCCCACGCACGGCGATTCTTGAAGGCCATCATCTTGTTGCGAGCATCGTTCCCAAAATCGTTCTCATCAAACTCACACAAAACCTCGCCAATCATATGGAAGAGCTCCTTATCTTTGGCCATCTGAAAAAACCTTCAGTTCATCTTTTTGAGATTAAATGTTCCTACTTTCTCCATGACTTTCCCTCCTAATCCGAACCAGAAGAATGCGTCACGGACAGAAGAAGGCATATCACCGCAGTCTGGTTTTTCAAAGTACGGATTCTCATCGTTGAGACGAATCAGACGAGTTTGGTCCTCGGAGAACAGTCCCGGATGGGCTTTTTCTAGGATCTCCAGCATCAACTTGCGATTTCCATTCGGGCTCATCTTCTTGCCATTTGGAATCTGAAATTTGAAACTTTGAACTTTTGCTTTCTGCTTCACAATCCTTCTGATCTACAGTACTGCATGGATGCATTGTTTCTTCCCCCTTCCCGCCCACCACATTTTCATTAGAGCGCACTTACCAAGTACTCCTCCTTGATCACTCTCTTGAACTCCTCCTTCGCTGCCTCAACCACTTTTTGAAGTTCGGCATTCATAGCGAACTTGATTTCCGTCATTGGATTAAACATACCTCTGGTCTGCTCTGATGACTTCTGTAAACAGGAAAGTTCAAGATGAACATCCAGCAAAACACACCGGAACATTTCGCTTCATCTGAATTTCCTCCAACTCGTCGATTCGGTTACTAACCGCCTCCCAGACAGAAGCGACCAGCTTATCGTTTTCAGATTCCGACGTGTCTTGATTCATCCTTCTGAGCACCTCCTCGGGACTTGTGAAATTGTTTTTGATCTGGTGGAATGTCGAGACTCCTGCGACCAAGCGACCGTCTGGATCCAGAGCAGAATATTCGGGACGGAGCTGAAGAGAAGAGGAGGAGGAGGAGGACTGGAAATGAAAAGTTAGAGATTCTGAAACTCTCAGACTTAATTTTAGGCATCTTGGATTCCGAGGTTACTGAACTTGTGAGCTCGCAAGAATCTGATCCTCCAAACTCACCGCTCCATTGCTGAACAACATCTCCTGTACAAGCTGCACTCCTTGCTCGATTTTCTTCTTGTCCACAGCCAGCAGGCCCGACCCAGATCTACAGATCATCGTATCGCCACGTGGCATTTTCAAAAACTCCGAGTATTTCATCGATTTGCCCTTGAACACAATCGTAGTATTCCCGTCGACGTGTCTGGAAGAAAGATTCGGAAGTTTTGAGCGTATGGTGGATGTCGAAAGTGTGCTCTACTGGACTCGTTGATCTTGAGACATGACGGTAGGGAGAAGTGTGCTCCGAAATGAAAAACAGTTCTTACCCCAGATTCGACATGATCAAGAGTCTTGATTCAGGATTTGAAGAAACTGATTGTGATTTGATGATTTTGAAGTTTGGTTGGCAACAAGAAAAACCAAAGGTCATTAAACTTCCTAGGTTTCCAGAAGGACAAAAATTCACGTGAAGTTGGAAATTTTTCATGTGGAATGTCCGCAGAAAAACTAGGTTTCAAAAATCAGTTTCTCTGTCAAAAATGTTCGCGGCACTCGATGAGGCTTTTGAGACGGCTAGCCAGTCGAAGATCCATTTTATGAATGAGTGAGTAAGGCAACTTTTTCGCGCGCTTTTTAGGATCTGTCTATAATCATAAACCGGCGATGAGAAACCCGCGAAAAATATGCTGCCAAATTTTTTTCAGAAACACAATGATAACATACAAGGGTCGAAAGATGAGAGGTGGCGAGTTTGAAAAACTCGAAAAAGGCGAGGTGGTTGTGACAAGAGACGAGAATGGAGAGTGGTTGGCGCAGGACAGGGAGGATTTCGAGAGGGAACGATTCGAGGCTTTCATCGCGGTTTCTGAATCCAAGGTGAGAGTGTGCAGAAAATTGAGATACGTGAGATCCCTGTTGACTGAGCATCAAACGTTACGTACATCATATAGAAGTTTGATACTCACAAGGAGATTGCATGAGTTCTTGGGTTGAACTTTTTTTCATAATCTGAGAAAAGGTAAAATCGATCTAGCAGATTCAGATTCTGGAATCAAAATCAGCGTCATCCGAGTTATGACCTCATGAAGTTGAATCCTATAGTGATATTTGACGTGAAACTCCTTCGTCCCAAAGATCTACCTCCAATATCACTACAGGAATCAACTTTGCGAGTTCATAACTCGAATCACGTGAGCATTTTGCTGATTTTGACTTCAGAATCTGAATCTGCGAGATCGATTTTACCTTGTCTCCGATTATGAGAAAAAGTTCAACCCAAGAACTCGTGTAACCTCCTCGTCAGTCAATGATGACGTAACCTCTGTTTGTTGCAGAAGCCCGAAAACGCCGATGACACGTGGAACGCTGTGGAAGAGCAAGTTCACTTGAAACGAAGAAAAGATAGAGAGTCCCAGAAGATACCGAGAATCGTTAAGGTCGTTGGAAAGCCGAAGAGAAACAAGCAGCACAGACAGAATCGAAGAAAAGAGCTTTCGACGATTCTGAATGAAGAGGAAGAAGAAGACGAGGAAGTAGAGGAAATGGATTCGCTTCTGGACCAACTTCCCGATCTTCCTCTCGCTCTGAAACTCTTCGTTTTCAGCTTTTTTATTGTTCTGATTCGCGGTTTTCCGTATTTTTGCAAGCCACTTCTGATTGGTTTGGTGTACTATTTGTTGAGTTCAGATTAACTCGGAGAAGAAATGAAGTTTTTAATGATAAAAGTACTTGTGAACTGTAATCTGAAAAGTCAATTCCTGAGAATCAGGATTTCACTTACAGTTTTTCGCGTTTTCGCAGTTGCAAACTTTTCGATAGCCATAAAGGTTCTCGAGAAAAGGGCAATGGAAGCACATGCATCTTTCAAAGGGACCCTCATTCACTTGAAGGTGTTTAGCCATCAAAAACCTTAAACTACAAAGGCGAGAACATCTTCAAGCTGAACGGAATCGACCAAACTAAAAACTACAAAACACATGCATTTATTGCTGAATCAATTGTTTGAAATAGAGAAAGATGGGATCAAAGATTAAGCGACGAAATAATAAATGACCAGAAGACAGATGGGAGCCAGAGCCAGAAAATAGACCCAGCCTCTAGTTTCCTGCGTTTCTTGATTCATCCTTCTCATCATCTCCTCGGGACTTGTAAAGTTGTTTTTGGTCTGGTGGAAATTCGAGACTCCTGCGGCCAGGCGACCGTCTGGATCCAGAGCAGAATATTCGGGACGGAGCTGAAAAGAAGAGGAGGAGGATGGCTGGAAATGAAAAGTTAGAGATTCTGAGACTTCTATACTTATTATTTGATACTTGAAGTTTTAGGATTGTGAAAATAAACTCAAGATCCGTGAATCTTGAATCAAAGGACTAGTGAATAATACTCTGAAAATCAGAAAATTAGATTCGCGATATTTTAGCGTAGTGAAGAATTCCTTGGTTTTAAAAATCAAATGACGAAAGGCTCCCTTGGTATCTCGAAATTTCGAAGCTGTGGATGTTTTGGGTCTAAGGATCGAAGGAAACGTCTTCAGCGTGAGGCTTTAAGAATTCTTGTATTCAGAGGCTTCTGAATTTGTGAGCCCTCAAGAATCTGATCCTCCAAACTCACCGCTCTATTACTGAACAACAGCTCCTGTAGAGACTTCATTCCGTGTTCGACATCCTTCTTGTCCATAGCCAGCAGTCCCGACCCAGATCTACAGATCATCGTATCGCCACGTTTCATTTTCAGAAACTTCGAGTATTTCATCGATTGGCCCTTGAACACAATCGTAGTGTTCCCGTCGACGTGCCTGAAGGAAATTCCGGATTCTTCTTGGTACACACGTAGATGAAAAAGCGCTCAACTATGATCTTCTTACCCAAGATTCGACATGGTCCCTTCCTTGATTTGAAAGAACTGATTGTGGTTTGATGATTTTAAAGTTTGGATGGCAACAAGAAAAACCAAAGGTCGTGGAATTTCGAAGGTTTCCAGAAACACAGAAATTCACGTGAAGCTTGAAATTTTTCATGTGGAATTTTCACAGAAAAACTAGGTTTCAAATATCAGTTCCTTTTGCAAGAATGTTCGCGGCACTCGATGAGGCTTTTAAGACGGCTAGTCAGTCGAAAATCCATTTTATGAATGTGTAAAAAGTGGATTGTAATCTGAAAAGTCAATTCCTGAGAATCAGAATTGTTCCTTTTTTTTGCTTGAAATTGACCAACTAAAAGCTACAAAACACATTCATTCATTGCTGAATCAGTTGTTCGAAATAGAGAATGATTGGATCAAAGATTAGAGCAACGAAATAATAGATGACCGGAAGACAGATGGGAGCCAGAGCCAGAAAATAGAAATATGGACGGATGGAAGAGCCAGATGACTCCGTGTGGAGACTTTCGCACTTCTCGACGAGGTCTCCTCGTTTCTGGAGTTGCCTCTCAAGCAGAGACTTTCCGACTGGATCCGCTTCGATAGAATCACTCTCCGATTCAGATGACTTCGGCTCAGCATCCGGAACCTTCTCAACGACGTCTTCTGCCTTCGGCTCAGCATCCTGAACCTTCTCAACGACGTCTTCTGCCTTCGGTGCATCCGGTTTCTTCTCCATCGGAGCCATCTTGACGGGATCCTCTCGGATCGGAGTAGTTTTCGGTCCGGCTGCTGGCTGTTCTTTGGCAAGTTTCGCTTTAGCCAGTTCCGCTTTTCTTGCAGCGTGCATCGCCAAGATAACCGACTCGAATGATGGTGGAGCTTTTTGTTCCTGGTTGGTCTGGAAGCAACAGGAGAGTTAGTATTTCTACCTCAACATTCCAAAGGTTCATTGAATTATTGACGTGCACCCCTCTATTTTTTGCTCTTTTTCAATTTGTTCTTTCTTATCTGACACGTGGAATGCCATTGCATCTGTTTTTTAGTTTCATTCGTTGTCTATTGGACGTGTTTGCAATTTATTCTCTAAAATGAAGAAAAATCCAGAAAATGACCGTGTTTCGGAATTTCAATGGGTTCTGGGTTTAAATGGATTCTGTATTTTTGACAATTCTGAATTTCAATGGATTCCGAATTTTCATGGATTCTCAATTCAATTGGATTCCGAGTTTTCAAGGATTCTGTTTTTTGAGGATTCTGAATTTTCGACAATTCTGAATTTTTATGGATTCCACATTTCAATGGGTTCTGCATTCAAATCGATCTTGAATTCTTGAGGATTCTAATTTTTCAGAGTTTCTAAATTTTCAATATTTTAGTTTCGGAATTGACATTCCTTGATTTTAAGGGATTCTAAATTTCCAGTACTTTTTTTTAATTTTTTGAGTAGATCTCCGTGGTTTTTTTAAAGAAGTTTTTTAAACAATTTTTTGACATAAAATTTTATCTGAAACTGTGTAGTGCATTTTTGTGTATCAGGCTTAGAAAAAACCCCCGGAGAGCTACTCAAAAATTGAACAAAAAGTATAGCCCGAAATTTTCTTTTCGAGGGTTCAGTTTACAAAGGTTCTAAATTCACAGAGATTTTTGATTATTCAGGGATTCTGAATGTTTATAGATGTTGGATTTTCAACGATAGAGCTCCACCCACTCGACCTGAAGTTAGCCAAGCGATCAATAGTCTTGAACTTTTTAAACTTAAACAATTGCATTTGGATGATCTACAGTATCATGGTTTAAATTTGACATTGAAATCAAATTGGGCAGTTAGATCACTCGACGGCAGCAGGCAACTTTTGGGCGAACCGACCAGGGTTATCTTTCGCACGAAAGCTGCTCAGCTTCCGCTCAAAAGCCGCCGAACTGTTGCCCAACTTTAGCCCAACCCTCGCCGTGAAGCTACAATTTCCATTTCCATTCACTTTAGGCGAAGGTTGGGCGAAGATTGGGCGGCTTCTGTGGAAATCTTAGGCGAACCCCGCCTAACCTTCGCCCAAAAGTTGCCGGCTGCAGCCGAGCAAGTACTATGCAAAATTAAAGGAAGAGTTCGTGGATTTCCTAGACATCACTTTCTGTTCTCACTTTTGCTTTGAGAAAGTTGTGAAAAAGTTTGGAAAGAAAAGAAAGGGAAAATTGAGACGTGTAGAGCGTGTTTCAAATTTTTTTTTAATTTTGAAAGTTGGAAAGTATATAGTTGTGTTTTCAACCTCAGTTTCACGTGAGCACTCGTGGCTCAGTGGCTAAAGCTTTCCGATTTCGATCGGAGGGTCGCCGGTTCGGTTCCTCTCTAAAACATGTGGTTTTTGGGATGAGCAGAACTGGTCGAAAATCGGCCGTAAAAAAACCGGAGAAAAAAGCATATGAACCTCTGGAATGTTGGGGTAGAAATACCAGCGCGCAAGCAACAGTTGTTGTTTTTCAGAATCCGAGAATGAAGAATGCATGAATCCATTCAAAAGCCTTACATCTCCTCTCTCCTCCTTCTTGTCTTCATCAACCACGAATTCGCGAAGAACCGCCGACTTCTGAATGGTCGCCTTCGCCTTCTCATCCGCCTCTTGAACCAAAAACTTTCCGTCGTTTGTCACCGTGCTTATCGCGTAGTTTGTGCCGTCCGGCGGACCAAACATGAGCATTATTTTCCTGAGAGTCCTTGATAGAGGAACCAACTCATTGAAAACCTACGGTCTATCTCCTTTATTAGCCATTGTTCCTTGTTGTGTGTTGAATTTCAGAAACTGAAGTGTAGCTTCGAGCTCTCTGGGGGAGCCATAATTGTCGAGTTGGATTTTCAGGCGGTGCCAACGTGGCAAGGTCGCCCACGTCACACTCAGATTGCCCTTCAGCCTCTCTTTTATCACCGCCCTCGCTGTTTGAGTTCATAGGCACGTGAATGGCGCAGTCGGTTACGGTTTTGTACTTTGAAAATATAGTGTCTAGTTCAATTCCAGTTTGGTTGAGAATGTTTTTTCTCTCTTTATAAACCACTTTTATTCGATAAACAGTTTAGGGAAACAAGTTGAATTGCTAAACATAGTAATAGTGCTTCGCCATCAAGAGACCGAACAAAACAGCGAGAAGAACAGGAACCGCATAAAATTTGAGAACGTGAAGGATAAAAGCAGAAGATCCTCTGTCTTCCTCATCATATCCCTCATCATCCGAATCGTATTCACTGTCCGAATCCACATCCGATCCTTTCTCTTCCTTCACTTCTTCCCTAATAAGTCTTCTCAACACTCGAATGTTTTCCAAGTCCTTCTGACGGTCCTTCTTAGAATCTGAGACATATCCGATATCGATCCAGTCGGGTTCATAGTAGACACGACGTGGCAGGTTACGGTAGAAGTTGTACTCGAAAGGAGTAGCACACTTTTTGCAGAGCCAACCGAGTCCGCAGGTTTCTTTCTGGAAATTTGTTATAGATTTTGAAGCAAAGTTTCTAAGCTCACCTTCAGCAATTTGTGAATTCTCTCCTCATTCTCCACCTTCATCGCATGCATCCAACTTCCACACGCCGACTTCTTCCAGTGCACCATGACGCCGAGGTTGGTCTTGATTCGTTATGCTTGAACATTGCTATTCAATCTAAAAATTTTCTTCATAAACTTCTGGTTTTCTTCTGGATACTTCCGAGTTCTCACCTTTCTGGACGAACGCGTTGGTCATCCCAAAGACTGGATTGTGGCTCTTCTGCGAGACGCAGAGTGACGTAATGTTCACTTTTTCTGGC
The DNA here is from genome assembly GCA_900536305.3 of Caenorhabditis sp. 40 LS-2015. NCBI lineage: Eukaryota > Metazoa > Nematoda > Chromadorea > Rhabditida > Rhabditidae > Caenorhabditis > Caenorhabditis tribulationis. The sequence goes on from LR544598.1 coordinate 43,804, forward strand.
GTTTATCGCAAGTATTCTGATTGTATCCTCGGTGAAATCATTCATAAAGATATGAGAAGTGCCTGGAATTCAGAACAAGTCCTATTACGATCCTTTGCCAGACAACAAACGCAAAGTGCGTCCTTCGTAGAAGGAGTCCGTGTATTCAATCACGTTCTGAGGAACCGTGCTCTGTGGATCGAAATGAATGCACTCCTGGATAAATTCTTTGAGAATGCCCGCGTCGAAGAACCACATGGCCATAAATTTATATGTATCGACTTCCGTCTTCGGGTTCCACAGAAACTTTTTGACGCGGAACTGATTACCATAATCCCCCTCGTCGATCCCCCAAAATTTACGAGCATTGTCGAGAATCTTCGTTTGCTTCTTCAAGTTCGCCTCCGAAAACTCAACTTCCAAAGCACCGATTTTGGTGCGCTGTTTGATGAGAGTGTACTTGAGAAAGACGCACGCCGCATCGATAGGAGTAAAACCTTTTGTTACTGCATGGATCTTGGCCTTTTTTGGATTGAAAGTGTCGATGAGTCTGAAAAAAAAACATTGAAAAAGGATAGGCAGCGAAAGAGGACGGATTTCTCGGACTTCCCCAAAATTTTTCAAAGTTTGAAGTCTGTTATCACCCACCTCACAGCTTCCACACAATTCGGTTTCTTCAAAAACTCGATTCTCACAAAACCTCCCTTTTTGTCATAAATCAAAACCATCACGTTGTCGATACTCTTGAACGAGATTCGCACTCGTGGCACATCGTTTTTGAACTTGGATAGAGGCAAAGGTCTGAAAGACTAGCCATACTTATGATAAAAACTTCAAGGAAACTCACGAGAGCAAATTCTCCACTAGCTCTTTACATTCTTTTTGAGACGAATCATCTAGCATTTTTTGAAGACTTTTCAGATAATGGATAGGAACTAAAGAGCGGCTGAAGAGCACGGGCGTTGTGAGCTGTCTCACTGGATGTAGATGACGTGGATTCCTTCAATTGCAATTTAAAAAGTACACGCGACTAGCGACGCTACGCGTCGCTGGACACGGCTGCGCCGTGTACTTGTTGCACTTCGCTTCGCACCTACAAAGATTGTTCCATTCATTTTCTATACTGTTTTATTCAAACGCAATCTGTTGCGCGTTCCGCGCAAGTATTTCTTTTTGAAAGATCAGGTGCTGCATATTGAGACTGAATTTTTGGGGCTACGACCCCTCTTAGGATGAAACTTCCGCAAAACTTAGACAGAATTCGGGTCTACAGTTCCGAATGTACTCAGTGAAAACTTTTACGGCTGAAACTTTTGTTTTTGGAGATATAATTTTTGTTTTTTTTTTCATATTTGTTCCAAATTTCGAAGATACCTCGAAAACTGAAGTTTTCCTTCAATTTAAACTAAAAAATCGTCTTTTTTTCAGTACATTTTTTCGGGCAACATGAGCTGCTTTCACTTTCAAGCTAATAACCTTGCTCAAATTGGAGCCACAGAAATGTCGTGTCGATCGATATAAACTCTCTGAGCTCTCCATCCAATTTGTCCAGAATCATCTCGTTGAGCCTTAGAAATGTTTCCATAATCTATCATCATCCTGGGCTCTCAAGACAATTGGGTTTTGGAGGCACATGCTTTTAGCGTGCTTGCGGGCGGGCTTCTGATAAATGATCTGTGGTGCGGTGAAAAGAGAGGGACACAATCAACTGTTCGAAATACAAAGGATACAAACCGTTTCTCTTAATTGTGAGACGTGAGCAGCGTATATAAAGAGACAATGAACTGGCATTGATTCATTCGCCTCGTAATTTCTGGTCGACAAATTTTGAAATGAAACTGCTTCAACTGTGTGTCATTGGATTGATTTATCAGCAATCATTGGCACAGCTGATATCGATTCCTAAAGGAATTGGATTTGTTGAAGACAAGAAAAAAAATCGAAAAAAGTGCATGGATTTTTTCATTCCGATTGAGTGCAAAGCAACGCCGGACTTTTGTACTTATTTAGTGGAT
>LR544601.1:0-10401 GCA_900536305.3 Caenorhabditis sp. 40 LS-2015
GAAATTTTGAGTCAAACACGAAGTCGAAAAAAACCGCTTGTTTAATTTTTCTAAAAATAGTTTCAAAAGACTCCCCATAACAAATAAGGAGTGATGACGTAACGCTTATAGTGCCTTCCAAGACGTTTGCGAGAGATAAATGTCGCTTTATAGTTTAAAATTAGTGTTTTTTCAACTTTTTCCAGTTTGTACGGGTAACATTTTCTCAATTTGAAGTTTTTGGATAGTTGTTTGATTTCTCGCAGTGTTTGTGAACTAGTTCTTTCACATTCTTCCATTTGTTACAGTTGAATTTATGTTTCTCGCACCCTCCGCTCACCTTCGAAAAATCCACCATAACCTAAAAAACCGAAAAAAATTTTGTTTCTCAGAGTCTTCAAATTAGTACTATATTGTTGATCTCAATCTGTTTTGATGATTTGTGTGCAAAATACTCCGAAAAATAGCAAACTTTCAGGAAAAAAGTGAAAGGAGAATACCTGAACAGACGAAGTGCATATACTTCATTATTCATCTTATTTTCTACGGAATTTTGATGTTTTTCGATGTATTTTGCACACAAATCATCAAAACATGGAAGGCACTATAAACGTTACGTCATCACTCCTTATTTGTTATGGGGAGTCTTTTGAAACTATTTTTAGAAAAATTAAACAAGCGGTTTTTTTCGACTTCGTGTTTGACTCAAAATTTCATACATTCAGAGGTATGCTATCAAGAACATCTCTATGACAAAAAAAAAGATCAAAAAATGTTCTTTCATTCAACACTTTACTTTTTTTGAAAACTCAAAAAGTGACCAAAATACGGTCATTTTAAACTTTTTTTTTCGCAATTTTGAAAATTTGCCATAACTCGAGAAAAAAAATTTCTTCAAAAATTCCCCTTACAGAAGTTCTTACATCTAGGTGGGCGACTTTTTGCCCCCATAGTCGTTCGGATCAGAGGGTAACACTTTGGTACTGATACAGTTCAGTTGAAATAACAACAGAACACATAGTTTTGAAAACTTGGCACGATGCCGAGTCTCTAAAAAACTCACCACAGAGAGTGACATCCTTCTGATTTTCAGGCGTCCGATCCCTTGAGCAAACTCTGAAAATTTCAAAATTTCAGAATCTGAGAATCAAAATTTCACAAACAACTTACCAATAAACATTTTTGGAAATTCAGAAAAATCAACAAAACAGAACTTTCCGACCCCTTTGAACAGTTAGGGATCTTGGAAAGTTCTGGAATAGATTTATAGAAAATACAAGGCGAAAGAAATTGGGACGTCCATACAGGCGGTCGTCTTGGGGGGAAGAATGAGGGTTCCACTCAGTGTGTCGGCTGTGAAGAGTGAGAAAGAATGTTGGAGGGGTGGACTGACCTCTCTTTCTCTCTCTGTTATGAACCTCTCGTTTCTGTGTACTCTCTCGTCTCCTGTGTGTTTTGGGAGGAGAGAGGGGCCCCAAGTCGCAACCAAAACCCCGGTCTTCTCTCCCTCACTGTCTCTCTTTCTCTCTCCCACTCTTCTTCCCTCTATTCACCGGCTGGCACTAGTCAGACGGTGACGAAATAACATGCAGTGTTGAAGAGACGGAGCGTATTGATTTTTCATCTCAAATCCAAAGACTGTCGAGGAGGCTACGGGTGTTGTGGTTGGGGCCTCTCTCTTTCTCTCCTCCCAAAGCAAACAGAAGACGAGAGAGTACGCGGAACCGAGAGATTCATAGAAGCGCGGAGAAGCCAGCGCGCTTCCCCGTCATTCATTCTCATTCTTCCCCCCAAGGCGACCGATTGTATGGAAGTCTCAATTCGTCTTGCCTTGTATTTTATATAAATTTATTACAGAACTTTCCAAGACCCCTGACTGTTCAAAGGGGTCGGAAATTTCTTTTCTGTTGATTTTTCTAAATATTCAAAAATATTTATTGGTAAGTTTTTTTGGAACATTCTGATTCTCAGATTCTGAAATTTGAAATTTTTCTTGGATATTTTTATTAAGATTTACACTCAGGTTGGAGTTAGAGGATGTGTCACATATTTTTGGAAAGCTCGCAAAATTTACGATACATTTTTGTATTCAGTTTTTTCAGCGGAGTCTTCAAAAAAAATTGAGATGGAGGCACTTAAAACAGTTGATTTTTACTTTGAAGTTTTTGAATGATAAATGACACATCCTCCAACTCTAAACTAGGTCTGAACCAGACTATAGTTAGATAGGACGTATTAAGTTAAGTTTAAAACACTTTTAAAATTTGTCTTTTTTAGTCTCCACTTTTTTTTCTGTATTATCTGCGCCTAAAATCTACATAATGTCACTCACAGTTCAATAAGTGGAGATACGGGACAATATTCAGGTTGTAAATCACGCAAAAATATGTCACTGCCCCTCACTCCCACTACCTATACAATCGGACAATGGTGGGAAACCCCTCGTAAAACACACAGGTCTGCGAGGGGCGGAGTTTGTACCCATCACCTTGCAAACCCACACGTAAGACGTTAGAATCATTCATTCAGTTGAGGACCTCCGGATGGAGTGTGTGGCTACGATGAGACTGGTCTGAATGGGGAAATCCAATATTCCCCTTTTGGGCCAGTAGCAGGACAGTCCACATTTCATTTGGTGTCCTCCACATAGGCTGCTGACTGTATTAAGCGACCTTGCATTCTTATTTTCTATGAAATTTCCCATCCCCCCATATTTCCAAAAAAGTAAGCGTTCCTATAGTTTTTCATTAGAAAATCATTCAAAATTTCAGACTCTTCTCCCCGTACGACACGAAGACAGTTGCCCACGATTGCCGAGAGTTTTGGAGGGAGATTCCCAGAAGAATTGGACTCGAACAGTTGGTGGACTTCAAGGAGATTCAATGCTATGATTTTGAGCTCACCGAGGAGAATCTGGTCAAGATCAGAGACGTAAGTGTTTTGATAACAACTTAAACAAAGTTATGTCCTCGGGGACCAAATTTTGTGCTAACTAAACTTAGTTAAGTAAGTAGGTCCGAAATTGATTGGCTTCAGAAAAGGGATTCAAGAACGACTGCTAGAAATTTCTATTCATAACTCAAATGTTTTCAGATTCTGGGAGATTCCCAGAAGAATTGGACTCGAACAGTTGGTGGATTTCAAGGAGATTCAATGCTATGATTTTGAGCTCACCGAGGAGAATCTGGTCAAAATCAGAGACGTAAGTGTTTTGATAACAACTCGAACAAAGTTATGTCTTCGGGAACCAAATTTTGTGCTAGAACGACTGATAGAAATTTCTATTCATAACCCAAATGTTTTCAGATTCTACTCAAATCGCCTCACCTCCAAATGTTGGATCTATCAAATGATAGTCGGGATGAGAAGATCGGAGATGAGGCCAAAAAGAGGATCGAGCGAATGATGAGTGAGGATCCGACATATGATGCTTCAACTCGTCGATTCTCGATTTCCAACTCCAGCGACTACTTCCATTTTGATATTTGTTATTTATGAATTCTTAATAAAAATGATTAAATGTTAAATTTCTTGATTTCAACTATTTCTAAGCGATGAAAACGCACAAGCTGTCTTCTTCCTGTGATGGTACCTGACGCATATGAAAAGAATGAATTCAAATTTCGAAAAAAGTTTTTATGAATAATTTGAATCCGGGATAAGGAGAGCTTCAAAATGAGTATAAGCATGTCTAGGCTTCGCCGATTTTGGGTCTCGCCATGAAATCTACAGTAACTTAAGTTTAAATTGGTGAAAGTGGGTTATGTTTATACTTGTTTTGAAGTTTTAAACATGAAGAAATTGAATATTCAAGATGGAAAACAATCTGTTTTTATTCATAAAATTTGAGAATCGATGAGTTTCATTTGGCTCTACAGCTGATCTGACGGTCGAACTTTTTCTCTCCACTTTGGTTGGTAGAACAATCAATGGGTCTTCTTTTGGCTGGTTTTATCTCGAAAGAGACAAAAATGTAGAGACGGTTGATTACGTTGCTGTAAAATTGAAAAAATTTATGAAAAATGAAAAAAAAGCAAAATTATACCGAGGGTCTCCAACTCCGTGAGCATCAATTATGATGCAAGTGTTGTTGGTCAGAAAAGTGGTCGAGGTTCCGAACCACTCAAATTGACGCTGAAAAAATGAATTTAAAAAATGTTTTCGTTGTTTTCTAGTGTTAAATTTTTGCTGAATGTGACATGTGAGCATGTTTGACAACTAGAACAATTGCGAACCCCCTGACAGGATTGTGGCTCAGTTTGATAAAGATCATGTACTGTAGCTGTTGTTGTTTTTTTCAAAAAATTTGCGAAAAGGAGAATTAGTCAAATCGGATAGTTTTCAAGGGTTCCAAAAGTTAAAACAGGCATAAAACCGGATCATCGTTATTAGGTGTCGAAATTCATCAACATTTCAAAAAAATACCAAAAATGGCAAAAACTATTCTTAAACCCAAAATGTACTACAGTTCACAAAAAAACTCAGAAAATTGAAAAAAAATGTTCGAATTGGATAATTTTCGAAGCATTTTCATGTATTGAAGCGGTATTCTAAACGAGGGCGGAACTTTAAGATTTCTATTTTATCTTTTAAGAAAATCGGAAAATCTTTCAAGAATTTAATTTTGATTAAATTCTGGTTCATGAAGGAAAACTGTACGGAATTTTTTTTCCTGTTTGCCAGTTTTCAGAAGATTCACCTTGATTTCCATGGAAGTGGTCTTCGAGGGCGTATTGAAATATCGTTTGGAAATCTGAAGAAAACATTATAATTATTTTCGCACGGTTCATGGCATATTTAAGTCCATCAAAGTGATAAATTCACTGACTCTGTTTTTCTGCAGGATTTTAGAAATCTTACTCACCTTTTCACTCCATCTGAGGTCTATTAAAATTTCAAGAATAATAGGAATAAAAAAAAAATCAAAGAGACAATGTTGCGGCCAGCTAAACAGTCACTAGCCTAGGGAGACATGCGGAATGAATAAGATAGAACGACAAGCAACGGAAGGGGGGAGAGGACGGAGGGGAGGAGCCGCAAAAGATGGAAGATGGGAAGAGAGGGGTGCGTGCAGAAGGGATCAAAAAGACTTACCGTATTTCCCTCAATAAACCGGCACCTCTAATTGTCCGGCACCCTTTAATGGACATGCAGTCAAATTATCCATTTGAAGAGTTAACCGACACGCTCTAATTGATCGTCACCCATTGATAATCCGGCATCAAAAGGACATTTCAAAGAATAGACCGGCATGCCGGTCTATTAAGGGAAATACGGTATAAGCCGTTTGAGGTTGCCCGCGCATTTCGCTAATTGAGGTTAAATGTACATGAAAAGGATATGAAGGGGAATTGCTCGTGCACCTCTCATACCAAATTTTTCTCCCCCCTTCCCCCATTTTCAAGTTCTCAAATTTCCTAGATCCAGTTTTTAGTTAGGATATATCTGAAAGTATTTTTAGAATATCAAATGCTCTTCACGTGTCCAAATTCCGCTATCCACAGGTCCAAAATTTGCCGTCCACCATCAACTTCTTTCCCCATTTTCAGATTGTGAACCAACATTATTTGGGTGTGGTATAAGTTGAATACAAGTTCTTGACTACGAGAAAACATTGATCAACTCTCCGAACTTGTATCGAATCAAGAAATCCGATACGAAAACGAAAAGGGACAGATTATTCAGAATGAGTTTCTTTACTTGAACAAATTCAGTACAATATAGAGTTACCAGCGTCGCTGCGCGCCTCTGGCGCGCTCACGTTTAAGTCCTAAAAGTCTCAATTTCTTATACGCCAAAGTGCCCTCATTCCTAAGTTGCCCGTGTGGATCAGTTGGTTATGCGCAGGTCTGCTAAGCGCAGGTCGCGGGTTCGATTTTGTGCGCGGTCAAATTCTTTAACTTTCTTTGTGGAAAACAAAAGCGGACATCCTGACAAAGTCACTGATGGACAAACCCCTTAGCAAATTATATATAAGTAAGACACTCTGAACATATTCAAAACACTTTTTGTTTGTCTTTTATCGAATTTGATCGCTGGACTAGCGACGCTACGCGTCGCTGGACACGGCTGCGCCGTGTTATTGATCAGTAAGCTGCGAAATACTGTATTTACCTAAATTAACGGGGACCCCCTTCCCATCTTTGACCAAACTTAGCTTGATTCCTATGACAGGTATGAAAAAATTGTCAACTAACAAAGTGTTTACAATAAATAGAGAAACATTTTGTTAGTTGTCTGTTTCTTGATATCTGTCACAGGAACTGAGATAAGTTTGGTCAATGATAGGAATGGGATGCCGTTTCGATGCGCCAATATTCTGAACAAAGTATATTCAAAAAAAAATTTCTTGGCGCCGTGGCGGACTCTTCAGAATTAAATGAAGTTATGCCGACGCTCACTTATTGTTTGTTGTGATTAAATTCAAAGATTAGCATTGTTACGCTTTCGTGACCTCAGTTTTGAACAAATCAAAAATCTAATTAGACGGACATGATTCCCAGCTATCCAGAAACCAACTGTGAAAATCTCATGAAATTCGGTCAACGTTGAGTATAGAAAATTGCCAAAATAAGTACTGAGAAAACGTAAAAGGAGCCGTAGAAGACTTGCCCAAATTTGAAATTATAGAAAGTTGAAACATATGAACATGAACTGCAAAAAGTTCATAAGTTTTAGTGCTGAAACCGATGAAATCGGTCCATAAAGAGATGAGTTAGACCTGATTCAGCCCTGCTCTGCATCGAGAAACATTTGAAAAAAACAATTAACTCATAGCGGAGTCGAACCCTCCACCATTGGAACACCACCCCAGCGCTCTGCCACAACGCCACACCGACCACGTGCTGCACTGAGGGTAGGAGTTGGTTACGTGTGTGTCGGCGACACTTTCTATTTCTCTCCCCCTTCCTCTCATCTCGAGTACGATTTCGAAAAAGTTAGAGGACATCTCAGGATTGAGCTCACATGAGTAGGTCCATTTTGAGATTGATGTATCGGAAAACAAATACGATATTCGTAATCTACGAAAAATTTCAAAATGGAACAATATTAACTTGACCCAAGATACTTTAAATTGAAAGATTTTTGAGCAGTTTTTATTTAGGCCTGAGTCAGACAAAAATCGTCATAAGTAGGCTGAAACTTGATCAAAACTCACGAAATTCGACATTCCATTAGAAATCTTGATCAGAAAAAACATATCCAAAAATCAATCATCCTGATTGAAAATGGTTCCAATATTGACCGTTCGAAAAAATTCTCAAGCCAAAAATATCTTATATCGCTCATCTTGGAAAATTTTCCAACTGAATATTATACAATTTTTACATATTCGTAGGGTACTTTTGATCCAAATGCATTTTTAACGGAATATTCGCTCAATTCCCAAAACGAAGAAAGTTATGGACGAAAAACTGACGTGGGCGGAGCCAAATTTTTTTTCTGAAATTCGAAACAAATGTGATAGATCGATAGAGCGTAAAAAGTAATGATGAAAGTCAAAAATTTCAAAGCGATTGATCCACTGGTTCTCTCAAACGAAGATGAAAAAGGCAATTTCCGATATTTTGGTGACTCGTGCTTTCCGGCTCACTGCGGAGCCCGGAATGATCCAAATTACTTGAGTTTCTCCACACTCAGAGTCCATAAAGTTTCCAAGAGGGAGAAAAAAAAAAGTTTCTCAAAATCTCAATTTTGAGCCGAGTTATGAATGTCTAAAGTCTGTGCCAAGTTTTTCTACATTTTTTTCCACGCACCCTCGCCGGGCAATTCGAAAAAGTGGGAACTACCGCATTTTAGAAGAGAGCGCAGATTCCTGTTCCTCTTTGGCTGTGTTGGTGGAGCAGTTGTCGATGTTCGAATTGGTGCATGACGTTTTCTTCCGACTTGTCTGAAATGAGTTGCATTTGAGAGAAAAGAAAGCTGTATCACTTTCTAAATTTTACTAAAAGGAAATTGGAAAAAAAACTTCCAGGGCACAAAAAATTAGCGAGAAGAAAACTAAGTGAAAATGATGAAAAACCATGTTTTCTCGGTGGATTGTTGGAAAACTGGAGGGCTGGGGAAAGATGTCACTGACGGCGGGGAAGAAGAGGTGGAGGGAGTGGAGAAAAATTGGAGATTTCAGACCATCCAAAGAGATTTTATCCATTCACCATTTCAATCTCTTTGGTGACAGTCGGGTGTCCCCAAAACTAAAACCGAGAATGTTGAGTAGGGATCGGTATTAGTAAGTTTCATAGTTTCCTGTACCGATTTTCGTATACTTTCTGGTCAATTTCTGGTCAAAATTATCAACTTAGGACCGGTTCATTTTGTGTGAAATTTTGAAGGTTAGACAAATATCGACCATCTTATGTAGCCGTCAGAGATTTCGAGGTCTAGCTTTGTCTAAAATTGTGTACTGAACTGATAGCTGACGTAGAACAGAACAGTTTTATTAATATGAAATAGGAGAATATGCATATGTATACAAGTGAAGACAAACAAAATTGAACAAAATAAAAACAGTCAGGTTTAAATTTGAGAAAACTGTGTAAAAATCATTTGAGCAGGTCCTCAATACGGAAACCCTTCTTCTTCTGGACGAACGTAGCAAGTTCGCTTGGGTAAATGATAAAAACCCATGGAATCTCGGGGGATTGTTGGAGAACTGGAGGGCTGGGGGAGGATGTCACGGACGGCGGGGAAGAAGCGGTGGAGGGAGTTGAGATCTGGAAAATTTGAGTTTTCAGAGTCTCCGGAGGCCGCCTTCGCTTTGGTAGAAAACTCCACACCCTTCGCATTTGAACCCTGGAATTTGAAAGTTCAAAATAGGCCATCAATTATTCAAACTTACCCATTGTCGATGTCTTTGGGAACTCTAGATTGTCGAAAGAAGTAGAAGGACTTCACGTCTTGCCAAGAAATACGGCCGAATAGTCATTCCGGGGACGCCGTATCTCCTTGCTTTGTTTCCATACAAACGTTCTTCGCAACTTTAGTCTCGGGGATCCAAATCGACATCTTTCGGTTCTGAAGCGTCCTCTCCTCTTGATCACTCGTCGACAAGTCTTGCTGTGTTTCTTTCAATGGAACTGACTGTCAACAAACAAATCGTGCTATTTCTCTTTTTCTTCATCTGGCAATCCTGCAGTCACGTGTGCTTGAATCCGTCACGAACTGACTGTTGGAGAGTCCGGAGAGTTGTGTAGACGACGAGTGGTTTGAAGTTGGTGGTAGTTGTGGAAGGAAGAATCTGAAAAGTGTTATTGTATTTCCAAAAACTATAGATAGAAATTCTTACCTTATAAAGAAAATAGGAAGACAATGGCCGTTTTGAACAGTCAACAGCCTGGGGTGGAGGACACCAAATGGAATATGGATTGCTCTGCTACTGGTCCAAACAAGGAAATTATTGAATTTCCCCATTCAGAACAGTCTCATCGCAGCCACATACCCCATCTGGATATCCTCAAATGAATGGATGATTCTCAAGTCTTACCTGTGGATTTGCAAGATGATGGGTACAAGCTCCGCCCCTTGCAAACCTGTGTGTTTTACGAGGGATTTTATTGCCATCATCGGATTGTATAAGTAGTGTGAGTGAGAAGGAGTCTTACAAGGGGGCTCTTCTCCAATTGTCAGGTTGTATTGATAGTGTTTTTTTGAGGGGGAGTCTTATTGTTTATGACAGCTGGGTTCATCACAGAAAAAGAGAAGAAAAGTGGATACAGGTGCGAGGTCTTCATCGACAATCGAATGATAGGGCTCGAATAAGACTCTGATGAATACGAAAAGAAGAAGAATTGAGCATATGAGTCATGCTGAAATGGATACTTTTTTTTGTAAGTAGGTTTTCTGACGTTTTTTAACCCCCTTTTTAACACCACTACAGACACCACAGACCACTACCTAACAAAACCCGAAGCCGCGGCCCGTCGTCTAACGAATTTTTCATTGCCTTAGATGCTAATCTTGCTTCCCTCTTGAAACCCTCAACACTTCAAACCCATCGTGTAACTGTCAAGAAGTAAAAATAAAAGCAACAAATTTTAGTGAAAACATGTTTTATCTGAACGTAGTTCAGGTTGCCAAACAACAAAAGATAATAGATATGAAAAACGTCAAAAAGACCAACGAGGATACATCAAATGAAGAGAAGATGAAGTTCATCGGACTAATCGAATCATACCACATGTGTTTACTTTTTTTGAAGCACAACTGATGGACAGCGGTATGAGTGGTATCCTAAAAATTGATGATTGAAATTCTCAAGATATTTTGATGAAATCTACCTTTGCATTTCTCGACGGTTTCATCAAACTTGCTTCTGAAAGCCTCGTTCACATTGTACTTCTCCGCGAGAAGCCTGAATGCTTGCCAATGAGCAACCGAATATTGCATTGGCAGCGACGGAAGTGTCTCGGATGGGTCTTGATC
>LR544602.1:9024-23164 GCA_900536305.3 Caenorhabditis sp. 40 LS-2015
GGGGGGGGGGGGGGGGGGGAAATGATTCGAGATCCAAAGTGAGATTCTAAAGTCTTCAATAATGGCAAAAACCACTACAACCATGCCGCAACATATGCTTTTTTTAGGACCTCGCGTATCCTGAAGCCCAGAATCCTAGAAACTGAGATCAACACCAGATATCGAAGCTCCGAAAAAAGATGGAAACGTGTTTCCACGACTCCACTATTTTGAAGCCATCTTCCACAGACACATCTGGCGAAACAAAATCTAAAGAAGACCAGCAAAAAAAGTGCACAATCTCAATCTTCAAAGAGCACACACTTTTGCTTTGTATACCACAGAGAGGGAAAGGGAGAAAAGAGGTACAATGAGGAGAGGTCAAATGGTGAGCACTCGGGAAGAGGAGGACATTGATACCCAGAGATGAGAGAGAGAGAGTGTGTGATCCATGGAGACGCAGACATTAGACATTGGCTAGGATCCACCTATCCAGTGTACGGAGCAGTAGGCAGCTGCTACTCTTTCCAAGAGCCCACGTTGATTAATGGAGGGATTAGGAATCGGTGATGGGTAGATCAAAAATCGAAGAGAGACACAGCCTAGGCTGGTCCGATCCTCACTGATGGGGGCTCTAGGCCACGCCCACTTTTAGGCCACGTTCTTTTTTCCAAGCAAAAAGGTTTTGTGCCACCTAGAGAACCATGGAAGTCTATTTGAGAACCCTTTCAATCCACTGATTTTTTTCCCAATTTTGGAAATCTAGGCCACGCCCACTTTTTTTTGAGAATTTCGATTTTGTAGTCTAGGCTCCGCCCACTGTCCAAGGACACGATAGTGTGGTGGATTTTCTAAAGTTTTCAATTTTGGACAATTTTGATTCTAATAACATTTCTAAGCTCCGCCCACTTTTAGGCTCCGCCCACTTTTCGAAACATTCAATTTACTGAAGTTGTGGGATAGGCTCCGCCCACTTTTCACAACATTCAATTTACTGAAGTTGTGGGATAGGCTCCGCCCACTTTTCACAACATTCAATTTACTGAAGTTGTGGGATAGGCTCCGCCCACCCCCATTTTCTTCCAATTTTCCGACAAAAAAAACCAAAATCTCACCGATCATAGCACTCGTCGTAGTCCTGACCCGCGTAGTCGGTGGCTGTGCGGCCGTGAGCCTGCAAAAAAAGGTCTGAAATTTTGGGCGAAAAAATGGCGGGAAAATTTTTGATTTGTATGCTTTTTTGCAGTTTTTTTCCGAGGTGTCATAACATTTTTCAAAAAAAAATTTCAAAAAAGAATTTTTTTTTTTAAATTTTTTTTTCTAAAATTTCAAATTTCTAGGTCAAAATTTTCCAAATTTTTCATCAAAATAAACCATTTTCAGCGGTACCAGCCGCCTGAACGGCCTCCTCGCCCCGCTGGAATACATTGCTCTGCTCCGCGAACAAGAGTAGTAGTGATGATGATGGTGATACCGTATACCCGATGTGGAATAAGTGCCTAGGAACACCATAATCGTAGTCGATGAATAGCCATAAAATAAGAGAGAGACAGGGAAAATGAGCTCAAACTTTGAGCAAATTTGACGAAAACAGATAATAAGGGGGGATCAGCGAGTAGTAATCGACGGATGAGCACTATTTACGGAGCAGGGGTCTAAACTGACCAAAAAAGCACTGAAAACCAACTTCCTGGTAAAAAATTGGTCGGAAAATCAGTTTTTCCAGTTGAAAATAGCCTCAAAGCGATTTTCAAAAAAAAAATAATTTTCACTTTCTAGGACTAAAAATTTTATAGAAATCCAATTTTTTAACTAAAAAGCGCTCAAAACGGTTCTAAACTCGAGAAATTTTCAGACATTTCCGACTACAGTAAACAAATCGGCCAAGCGAAGGATAAATCACCAGTAGTGAATTTGGGTTCTAAAATAGCCAGAAAACCATTGAAAATCGAAATTTTAGTTCAAATCGACCGAAAACCCAGTTTTCTGGTAAAAAATCGACCAAAATTGATTTTCCAAAAAAAAAAAAATTTTTTTTGACTTTTTTTTTTTCAAAATTTCCAAAAAAAATTTTTTTTGAAATTTTACTAATTTAGACTCTCCAGACCTAAAATTAGCCTGAAGGTTCAAATTACGAGTTCAAAACTGCTAAAAACGACTCCAAAACCGAAAAAAGTCAACTTTCAAGCGAGCTCATAGTGAGGTGAGGGGAGCCAAAAAGAAGAAGCAAAGTTGCTCTCAATTTTACTCAATTTTTTTTCCAACTTTTTCGAAATCTAATACAAATAATAGCCCGAGCCATCAACTAACTACTCTACTTTCCTTTACTATTGAGGTGATCACCTCAGAGTGCAAATAGTAAAGTAAACGAGGGGGGAGGTGGAGAATGAAATTGGAGAAGAGCACAGGAGGAAAAAAAAGTGCTCATTATTTTCAAAATTTTAGAAATGGATAGTAAGGATTACAAGCTTATAGTCAAAAAAAAAGTGAAATCTGAAAACTTTCGAAAAAAAAAACATAGAAAAATTTTTTTCACTCAGAAAATCCAAAATTTTTTCGGTCAAATTTCGAAATTTTTCTCCGAGACAAGCCAGTTAGCCGTCTATACTATTCAACTAAAACCGAAAAATCTCATAAAATGTGTTATTTTCCTCCTCACCACGAAATCCTGCTGAAAAACAGGAAATTCGAGGGTTCACCCTGAGCAACGACTTCTAAGGATGCTAAAGGAAAAGCGGGTAAATATCAACAAGAAATCCGCGGTGGGATTTTCTCTCACCCAAGAGAAACACGAGTGTCGTGTTCTCTATTATGAATTCGAGATCGAATAATTCTCACACGGAAGTAGGAGTGAGAAAATGAAGGAAAACCACCTCGAGATAGCATGTTTCAATCAACTTGGTGGATGAAAATCAGAATCATCGAAATCGTCAAGGAAAAAGTGGTCGAAAATGGAGACCCGAAGATGGGAAACAGAACGCCCCATTGCTGCGGTCGAACGTTTTTGCGCTCCATTGAGAATTTCTTGAGATGTTCTCATCTTTGGATAGTTGACAGATCTCAACCCATAGGGGGAGGGGCTCAAATTGGCGGTCTGAAAGCCAAGCTCCGCCCACTCAGAGATGATCGGAACAGCATTTTCCAAGTTTTTCGGAAGAGTGAAAAACTTTATTCCGAAAATGTTTCAAAACTCTAGCACTTGATTTTTGTAGAAACTAATGTATGGGAAATTTTTTTCAAGCTGTCCAATGGTATTTGATACATCATTTGACTCCAATCTTCGTCCAGGTTCATCACGATCTTGAAACTTGAAAGGAACGTAATTTTCAAAGAATTCGAAAAACTCCAAAAACGCCATTCCGAACATCTCCAAGTGGGCGGAGCTTAGGCTTCCCACTACAGGTTTAGGCTCTGTCAATCATTCAAAGATGAGGAGAGCTTCTCAAGAAATTCTCAATAGAGCGCCAGCCAATCATAAAACTGTGTCGAAAACCGTTCAGTCCACTCCAACAACTGTTCCACGGTGGAAAACAAGAAAAAAGAAAGACTAAGAGAGCACATTAGTAAACTAAGAGCACTAAAAGCGCTCCTAGAGCTTACGTCTGAAGCAGAGTGATGAGTAAGACGAGCCGCCACAACGGGTCGGGTCGGACCCCCCGACAGGTGACACGTTTTTCTCTCTCTTCGTGTTGGCATCATTTTGAAGACATCGGAGATGGATTTATGACTTCCTCTCCGGCAAAGAGGAGGTCTCATTTCCTCTTTCTGTATAGAGCAAATTCGTTTAATTGACTCTCCGAAAAGATTAGGCTCCGCCCACTAATTTCGAAATCTAGAGAAAACTAGATGAAACCAGAGCTCCGTTCACCTTCAGCAGTTGAAAAAAATTTCGAGACAGAAATGTGAAAAAAGTGGGCGTGGTCTTCCAGAACATATAGGCTCCGCCCACTATTCATCAACTTTGAGAAGTGTTTTCTTGGTCTAGACTCCGCCCACACTTTCTCGAGAACCAATCGTTTACAGAAAAGAGAAACACTGGGAACAGAGACCTTGAGAAAGGCAACACAAAATAGGCTCCGCCCCCTACTTTTTCAAGACCAACGTCTTCTGACCACTTCTTCTCTATTGTCTATTCTGTATTCGGCAAACGTGCTCTACCGCTAATAATTCATCATCACACCGACTAACTGATCTTGCGATCTCCTAGAAGCCTTTCGAGATTTTTCAAAAAAAAAAAATTTTTGAAAAAGCGAAATTCCAAAGTCCAAAGTTTGTGTCGTGTGCTTATTAGTGATGAGAAAAAATTTTGTTGTGCAAAAAAAAAATTTTTTTTTTTTTCAAAATTCCCGCGTCATTTTGTGCTCGGTGCTTTGAAGCAAGAAAAAAAAAGTGTGAACTTTTTTCTTGAAGATTGTCTCTCTAGATGTAAACATCAATTTCCAGACGAATGCTGGTGTTTTCAGAAGTCCAGGATGAACATGAACCGAGTTATGCGCCAATTTGTGAATGATGCTCCATGCACCATGTCAGAGCCTTGCGCCTGGAGCCTTATGGAGATGTTCAGAGCTCCAAAACACCTTCAGAAAAGTGTCGAAAACCGGAAACGGATAATAAGCCAAGGCTCGCCGAGTTCTGAGCCGGAGCAAAATGAGCTCATTTAGATTCATATGGAGCAGGATTTCTGGGGAAAGAGGGGGAGGGCTCTAAACAAGATATTATAAGGGCAATTATAGGGATTCGAAGAGAGAGATTGAGAGAGTGGAAAAGATTGAGAGACGCAGAGAAAGAGAGGAAAAAAAGTTTTATGGATAATTTTATAGAGGGATTTCTATAATCCCTTGGTTGTCTACTGTTCCAGATTTTGAAAATTTCGTCGAAAAATGCCAAATTTTTGACTGAAAATGACAGATAATAGCGTAATTCAGTTAAGACTGACTTTTTCTTCTGGAAGATTTTTTTTGAATTTTCAAATTTTCGAGAAAAAAATTTTCAAAATTTTTTTTTTCGAAATTTTTTTTCCAATCTATAGCATTTCTCTGAATGAAAACCACATGTTTTCCCTCTTTTTTCCGGAAAAAAAGACAAGACATTTTTTTCTTCCATTTTTGACCTCCCATTTTTGACCTCCCTGACCTCCCATTAAATTTCTGCCTCTCAACCTTGGGATTATAGGCCTAGGCTGTAGGAAATAATCTTGGTGAAAAAAGGCGGGAAAATTGAAAATTCGAAAAAAAAGACATGAAAAACCGTCTAGAAAAAACTGAAAATCAGGTTCCGAAATTTTTGCAAAAAAAATCGATAATCGGCTTAAACATTTTCGATGAGAAGAAATTTTTTGCATAAAGTCCAACATGTTTGTACTTTTTAGAATCTCCGCATTTTCAGATTTTACTTTCCTGAAAATTTTCAAAAAAAAAGTTTTTTTTTCATCTAATTTTTTTTTCAAAATTTTAAAGAAGAAAAAGTTCACTAATTTTTTTTTTCAAATTTCCCTCCAAAAAAACGCACCTCTTGATCCTCATCGTAGATGCCGACCTGGGCTCCATAGTGCAGTGGAATGATCTCCATTTTTTTTGGTCAATATATTCGGTTAGGTTACAGCATTTGGGTTGAGTAGAGAGGGGGCGGAGTCTGGAAAAAAAAACAGGTGGGAATTCGAAAAGAAATTTTCAGGCGGAAAATTGAAAGAGATGAGATAATAAGGGGAAATCACTCTATTCGTAATCCCCCTTTTGTCAATTCTCATTGGAGCGTGCTTGCCAGGACCTCTGTGAAATTTGGTATGCTATGATAATAGAAGCTGAGCAATCGTTTCATGTCGGAAAAACAGTGAAAATTTGAAGACGGAGGCGTCGCCGAGGTGGAGCGCGATTGCATTTCTATGTGTGTTTTGTGTGTTTTGGCCAATAATAATGAAATAATAATCCGTAGGGTGGAATAATGGAACCGTTTTTCTCTCTCAATTGAACCGATTTCGGAAACCGGAGAGAGAGAGAGAGTGGGAGACGCAGACAGGGAGAGTGACAAAAGAGACCGGAGGAACGGTGATGGGGAAGACGTTTGCAGACTAGACTGAGGTTTTGAATGGTAGATCAAAAATGATCTACCTCTTTTCAATTCTAGGGTACATTTTGAAGACACCAGGGTCTAAAAAGCGAGCGAAAAATGCGTTGGAGAAAGTCAAAATTTCGAGTTTTTCAAATTCAGATATTTGAGGTTTCCAGAAATCAACATTTTCAACACTTTTAACAGCACGGGGTTGCAACAGGGTACATGCATTCCGATTGGTCCCAATACTGTTGGGGGCGCTGCGTACGCGTCGCGGTCGGTGATACGGCACTGCGTAGCGACTCACAGTTCAAATTATCATTGAAAAATTTCTTGGCTTGTTGCCAAAATTTTTATTGGCACGTCGCCAGGGTCGCTTCGCAACGAAGCGCACTTGCTTTGAGTACCCATTTGCAACCCCGTGAACAGTGAAGATTTCAATTTTCGCGGCATTTTTTCAACCCAATCTTCACCAAGTGTTGGTCTCAATCTCTATTTTTGGGCACTGGTAGATCATCAAATAGTTAATTTCAGGTTCAAAATTTTCAAAAAAAATGTTCATCAGTTAAAAATTCTCAAAGTGTTGACTGGTAGATCAAAACGAGCGTAAAACTGAAAGAACGGTGTAACGTTTGATCTACCAAGTATCTAGAAAGAAAGGAAGGCGCGCCGCGCAAAACAACCCCGATGGGTAAACGATACACACTTTAGTGTGTTTTGTCATATTGGGAAAAGTTGAAATGGAGAGAGAGAGAGAGAGACCCAGAGAAAAAGAGAAACGGATTCCCTTTCCCATAGACAAGTTTCGCATGATGATTAATATAGACACCCGAATTTCTCTTTCTCTCTCTCCATTTTTCGGTAATGGAAAAAGAAAGTATTGGGGACTTGTGACTTTGTATGTTATAAGCGGAAGAAGGGAAAACTGAACCCGTTTTGGGGGTGTGGCTATCGATATGGGAAGGATGATGAAAATGTGCTCTATTGAGAAAGCTGAACAATTTTGAATTTTAAAAACCTGGGAACTATTAGTAGCAAAGAAAACCGAAAACGATGATTTGAAACTTGAATATTGAAAGTTTCAGGATTTCTGGTACTTGGATGAATCGAATCCAAGAATATGGCCAAATTTCAAAAAATTATTCGCAACTGAAAATTTTCAGGGAAATTTTTTTTTTTCTTGGTAAAAAATTGAAAATCTCGAATTCTCAAAAATTTCAAATACCCAAAAATCGAAAATTTTACATTTCAAAACGTTCTCATTCTTCAAAAACTAGGTTTTTTCCTAGTTTTTAGAACTTCAAGAAAATTGTTTTTCGATTTTCAAAATCTCCCAATTCCAAGAAAAATTTTCGAAAAAAATTTTTTCCGGAAAATTTTTGAAATTTGGAGATTGTGAAATTTCAGAGAATTTGAATTTTATCTAGTGTCAGAATCTCAAAAAATCTGAGTCTATAAAATTTCAGAATTTCAGAATCACAAAAATCCAAAATTTCTAATTTGGGAAAATTCAAATTTCAAAACTTTGAATTCTCCAAAACCGAGGATTTTTGAACTATAATGAGCAGCAATCTCAGAATAACATATCAAAAATCGTAAACACATCCAAATTCGATTTTGAGAATCTCAAAAAACTCAAAAAAAAATTTTTTGAACATTTTTTTTTTTTCAAATTTTTGAATCTCAAAGTATTGGATTCGACAAGATCTCTAATTGCAATTCAAAATCTTCTGAAATTTCTAAAATCCAACCCTCCCCATCTCAAACGACACAGAACACGGAAAGCGGAAAAAATCTTGAGTCGCGGAGAAAAATTTCGAAAATCTCTCGAGAGAGAAAAGGACAAAAAAGATCTATCGGAAAATTATTCAATCTGATCGGAAACAGACACACGGAACACGAAGATTCAGATCTCTCCCCCCATGTGTCTGGAGGATGACAGACAAAGATCGCAACTTTTCCGCCAGAAATCTAATGGAAAAATAGATGACGTCGGGATTCTCGGAAAGTTCTAGATCATTTCTTTCCTTCTTTTTCTTCACTGCGCGAAATTTAAAATTTCAGTGAAAAATGGAAATTTTTGGCTGAAAATTACGGATTCTAGAGTCCAGAGTCTGGACGTTCACGACGAGCACTAATATGGATTTTTTTGGATTTTCTCATTTTCTATGCATTGCTCAGCTTTATGATGGCTTTTATGGCTTCTATGGTTTGGTTCCGACTGGAAAAAGAAAGCAAAAGCGCAGAAAAAAAGCGCAGAAAAAGCGAAGAAAAAAACGCGAAAAGTCCGCAATTCCGCGTCGCCGTGTAATCTTTTTCCGCACCGGCGCGGTGTTTGCACACAATGCGTCACATCGCACGACACTCCATTCATATTGATTATTTTCTCGTTCGGGGCGCAAATAGAGAGGCGAAGACCAGTTTTTTCTCGATGAAAGCATGGAGAACTATGCTGGCGATGCGGAATTTCAGAAATTTCTCGAAGCCACCAACTATATTCAACAGTACACCGGCGGTTTGTTGAGGAGAGATGATTCGAGGGTGAGATTTTTGGATTTTTCTAGATTTTCAATGAATGGAAGTGTTTTAGAGCCCGAAAATTCTGGAGCACTTGTCAAGTATCAATCAGCTCATCGATTTGGTCAAACAGTTGCTCGCCGAGCAGCAAGAAAAAGTGGCGACGGCCAACTCGAGGCAGCGGAATAATGTGAACTCGATGATCAAGGATAATAAATTTCATGTGAGATTTTAGATAATTTAAACAAGTTGTCGAAAAAAAGCGCGAAAAATTATAAATTTTTTGTTGAAAAATTCCTAAAATTGAGTCTACCGTACTTTAAAGGAACATGCTTCAAGTTGAAGGTGGTTCTTTTAATTTTCAAGGAATTTTTCGAGATTTTCAAAAAGATAATAAGAATTGTGCAGCGAAGACTAAAAATGACATCAAAGACAAATCAATTGACTTTGAAAAAAAATTAAATTTTCAAAATTTTTCAGAATTATTTTTTTCAAAAAAAAAAATTCAAAAAATTTTTTTCTCTAAATTTCCCCCCTACTATCCATAGAGCACACTTTCATACGAGTCGACCGACACTTTTATTTAAAAATTTAAATTTTCAAAAAACAATAGGCTTCCCAGACAGGGGGGGCTCAAAATCTGAAAAAAATAAAATCTATCAAAATTCCAAAAAAAAAAAAAACACTTTCTCGATAGAGCGCACTTTCTAATAACTTTTTTCGATTTGAAAATTTGAAAATTTTGAAATTTCGAGCAAAATAATATTTCCAGCTAAATCTAGCCTAACCTTCCAGTCACCAAAAACTCAAATTTTTTCAAAAAAAAAAAACGTTTTTTGAGCATTGTCTAACAAACCTTCTAAAAAAAATGTCAAAATTGAAAAACTGGAAATTTTGATTTTTTCAAAAAAAAAATTTTTCAACAAAAAAATTTTCTCAAAAAAAAATTTTTTTTCGAACAAAAGTCAACTATACCAACTGAAAACGCTCTATTAACAATTAAAAATTTTACAAAAAAAAATTCAAAAAAATTTTTTTTTAATTCTGATCATTTCCAGAACCCCTCCCTTCCCTCCACCTCCACCAACAACCACAACAATCCTCCGCCTCGCCAAAACCTAAGCCAACAACTGGACGCGGCCGCCGGCGGCGCCGGCCTCCACCAAGACTTTAACCTCGAACAAATTCTGGGCAGAATTCAGTCCAACTTCAACGGTCTCGATCAGCCGATGTATTCACAGCAAAGTCCACCGACGACGTCAACGTCTTCTTCTGGAGGCCTGGAGAACGGCAACAACAACTTCCAGAATCTTCTCGACCCCAATCAATTCTTCGATGCTTCGTCCTCCTCTCCGTCGCCACCTCCGCAAAACGGACGTCATCAGCAGAAGGCGAACGGGAAGTCGTCGTTGAAGAATCATCGAGTGTCGCTGAATCTGATGCCCGTCGGACCGTATCAGTGTCAGAATTGTGACAAATCGTTCCGTCAGAAACACGGCCTGACCCAACACTCACTGACCCATGAGTCGATCGGAGCGTTCGAGTGTGATGGGTGTGGGAAGAGGTACTCGAGGCAGGAGAGTGTCTACAGGCATCAGAGGGTAAGTTTTTGTGGTTTCAAAACGGACCTGGGACGTTTCGCAACCGATTATGACACTTGGAAACTAGAAAACCAGGACACTTCGACGGCGAAGAGACGGCTCCATAGGATTGCTCAGCTTTGACTATGCCAAGCCATACTGGTTTCAGAACGTGTCAGTTTTGTACCTGATCTCGAAACGACGATGGTTTTGAAATGGCTCAGTTTCAAAACGTCCATAGCGTCCAATTGAGCCTCCAAAGTTTTGAAACGTCCCCCGAGTTTCGAAATGTCCATAGTTCAAAAATGGCTCGATTTCTAAACGTCCATGGTTTCAAAGTTTCTCAGTTTTGAAACGTCCACCTAAGTTTCGAAAGGTCCATGGTTTTTAAAATGACTTAGTTTCGAAACGTCCAATGCTCATGGTTTCGAAACGTCCTTCGAGTTTTGAAATGTCCATAGTTTTGAATCGACTCAGTTACGAAAAGTACCAGTTTAGAATGTCTGGTTTCGGAACGTCCCTCAAATTTTGAAAAATTCCTGGTTTTGAAGTGTCTTGGGTTTCGAAACCACCATAATTCCAAAAATTTGAGTTTCAGAATGGCCAAAGTTTAAAAATTTCCGGAGTTTCAAAATGTCTTAGTTTTGAAATTTCTCGGTCAAGAGTTTCATGATTTCAAAACGTCCCCCAAGTTTCCAAATGTCCACAGTTTCAAAACGTCTCTAGTTCTTAAGTGTCCCTGGTTTCCAAATGGCATGGTTTCGAAACGTTTCGGATTCCCAAACGTCCGAAGAGACCGAATGTCGATAGTTTCGAAGCGTCCCCTAAGTTCAGAATATCCCTGGTTTCGAAATGTCTAAGGTTTCAAAACGTCCACATTAGTTTCGAAACGTCCCTCTATTATCTATTTCAGAGCACGCAATGCTGTCCCAAGTACCACTCGCTGACCAACGTCCGTCACCACGAGACGGCTTCAACAGACCCCAAAAACGCCCAACAACTAATTCCTCCCCGATTTCTTATGTAACCGATTTGCAATTCACCTACTACTATGCAAACGCGCTCCATCGACACTTTTTTTTTCGGTTTTTGATCTACCGCTGATACATGGAGCGCGATTGCAATCGTGCTTTTTTCGACTAGGATTTTTTTGTTTTTGGAAATTTCTGGAATTTTCGAAAATAATTCTGTGTATACTTTTTTCTCCCCCGCTAATAATTACGAGTACCTTTTTTTTTGTCTATCAAAAATTTGTCAAAACCTCTCTCTCTCTCTCACCTCACTGATTCTGTTGTTTTTTTCTCTTCTTTTTTCACTGCATTTCGCCATAAATACGTGTCTTTTTCAAATGGTTTTTGAATTTGGTTGTGATGAAAATGCGCTCTACTGAGAATTTCAGAGAGCAACAAACAACGACACTCTGAGATAAGCTCCGCCCACTTTTAGCAAGTCAGAAACTATAGGCTAAAAATCAGCGAGAAATTCGGGATTTTGGAGAAAAATGGAGGAAATTTGAAAAAATATAAAATTCTGAAAAAAAAAAATAATTTTTTTGGTAAATTTTTTTCCGAAAATTTTCGAAATTTTTTTATTGGATTAAGAGTTGATCAACATTTTTCGTTGACTTATAAAAGTTGTTACTTTTTGAAAAAATTTGAAAAAAAGTTTCGGAAAAAAAAATTGAAAAAAAATTATATCAAAAAATTGACGATTTCTGGTGTTCCAAGATTCCTTCCGCCCGAAACACACATTTTTACACTCGGTGTGACCCCAAACTTTGCGATTTTTTCATCCCTATCTCTCAATTTTTCTCCTCCCAATTCTTGGCCACTTTTATCTTCTCTACTATCTCAAAAATTTTCTCGATTTTTTTTCTACCGAAAAATCGATTTTCAAAATGATGGGTGTAAGTTTGGCTAGTAAGCAGAAAAGTACAGTAATCGGATTACTGTAATCCAAACGTCTAAGCTTTTGTAGACTTGCTAGATTACTGTAGTTTTCGAGACTTTGGATTACTGTAATTTTTTTTTTGAAAATTTTCAGCCAAACAACTTGGGCGACATCAATGACATGCTAACACTATGCGAACGGCTGCCAGAAGATATCGGTGGCAATGTCATTATGGATGTAAGATTTTTCAAAAAATTGCAAAAAAAAAATTTTTTTTTGGAATATTTTTTGAAATTATTTTTTTTGCTTTTTTAAAATTTTAATTTTCCAGTGGACCAAATCCATAGGAATCACTGGATTCAAAGAAGACGATTCTTGTCGACTTGTGATGGAGGAGTTGGAAAAAGAGGGTCTTGAAAGTGAGTCGGAAAAAAATTTCGAAAAAAAAATTACCGAAATTTTTTTCGAAACTTTTTTTCGGAAATTATCTGAAACTTCCAAAAAAATTGAATTCACTTTTTGAATTTTTTTAGGAAAACCTTTTTTTCCAAGACAAATTTCAAAAAAATTTCAGACCGAAATTTCTATTTCTACGAATTCGAGATGACCTATAAATCGGTAGAGGAAAAAGTGCCAGAGGTTCGAGAGAATTTCAAGGATGTACGTCGTTTTTTTGCAGTATTTTTTCAAAACTTGGCGTCAAATTTGATGCCATGGTCCGTAAACACAACCTAAGCAAACAACACAAATGACGCAAAAATGCACAGAAATGCAATATTTCTGCAATTGCGCGTCAGTGTGTCACAAATTTTTAAGTTGTGTACCTGGCATCAGATTTGACGCGCAATTTCAATTTTTTTGGGCGGAAAGATGCAATTTTTTCAGTTAGTGCTCCATTTGGCTGCTCACAACACCAAAAACACAGTAGTCCTCGAGCCCGGAGCATTTTCCACCGGTTACACTCAACGCGACAAAAATGGATTGGTTCCAAAAATCGACGGAGAAAATTTAAAGACATATTTGGAATCCCAAATCAATTGTGATAATCTTCAGAGAACATTGTCCGAAAAACAACAAGGAGTGAAAATCGAAAAATCGACGAGTTCAGAGAGGTGAATTTGAATTTGCTCGTCAACTCCGATGCCGAGTCTGCAAACACTGGAGATGACGCAAAAATGCAGAAAATCTCGACTTTTTCTGCATTTTCGCGTCAGTGTGTGTGATTTTCGACGACGTTCGCAAAAAAGTCGATTTTTTTCCGAAAATTTTCAAAAATTTTATCGAATTTTTTCGAAATTTTCTGCATTTTTGCTATATGTTTGCGGATCAGGCACCATAACTGACGCAAAAATGCAGAAATTTTCAAAATTTTCCGCACTTTTTTCCGAAAATTTTCTCGAAAAATTTTTAAGGATTTTCTCCGAAAATTTTCTGGAAAATTTTCAAATTTCCCGCATTTTTTTCAATTTTTTTCAGATCTATCCCCTCCTACCTGTACTCCCTATCACTTCGCAGCGAGGCCACCTGGCCGTCTCTTCTCATCAAAATCCCACCCATCGAGTAAGAGACGCATCTACAGTAACCATGAAAAACATCAAAAAATTCAAAATTTTCAAAAAAACTTCAAATTTTTTCAGTGAAACCTGCACCAAAGAAGCCATCGCCGAGGTCATCAGAGAGTTGATCCAGAATGCTATTAGCCAATTTTAAGCAGTTTTTTGTTGTTGAAATTTTCAGTGAATAAAAAATTTTCTCAATCAGTATTTTATACAATTTTCAGCACATCATCATCAATCATTCTGCTGTGCCAGTAGTTTCTCTACAATATAGATATAATTTTTGAAAAAGGGGCGGGGCTTAAGGGGTTAGTGTCTCTCACTCACACAGAATAACTTAAAAATATCGGTAACATTTTTGGGGGACAAAAAAAGCGGTTAGTTATGAAAAAGGGGGCGGGGTTAGTGTTTTCGCTGGAAGGGTGCTAATATAGAGAGAAAAAAGAAAGGGGGTCTAAAGTTATGCCTCAAGAAAAAAAGAGCAAATCCCGTATGTGTGAAAAAAGGGGGAGGGGCGGGGCCTAAAAAGGGGCGGGGCTTAAAATGGAAGGGGGAGGAGAAGTGTCTAAA
>LR544607.1:0-14465 GCA_900536305.3 Caenorhabditis sp. 40 LS-2015
GGATTCTTTGATGCTCTTCTGCTTCCAGATGGTCAGAGTCCTTGGCCATCTGATTTCCCGCAAGATGAGGTCTGAAAGAAAATTTCGGGTTATTAGTTGCTTTTCCAAGACAACAAAAACTCACTGATTATTCTCTGTGGGTGGAAGAGGGGCCACATTTCACAAAAAATCAAATCGGAGAATAGAAAGGGGGACTTCAAAAGCAGACGATGTCCTTGGGAGGGGAGAAGGTCTGAAAAACCAAAATTAAAAATTTTACACTTTTCAGATTTCGAACTCACATTTTCTGAAAAATCAATTGGAGAGAAGAAAGGGGGACTTCAAAAACAGTCGATGTCCTACGGAAAGTCTGAAAAGTGGGAATGAGATGGAAATCCGGAAAAGTTTTCGCTCACCTCAGCAGACAGACAGCATACTAGAGGAACCACTACAATGTTGTACACCGAGATGTCTATATTGATCGTCCTGTCGCTGAAGGAATATGAGAAGTAGAAACGAAAAGACGCAGGAAGTAAGTCGCTTGCTATGAAAGAGTACAGTCAAGGCAGAAAGTGGCAGAGGCTTTCTTTGAAGCTCCACCCACCGGATGGAGAGAGACAGGTAGCTTTCTCGCTCTAACAAGAGACAAGGGGAAAGAAAGAGGACATAACCATCTGTCAACACGAATGAAGAGACGAGGGAAATACGTAACAGGAGGAATTAGTGGCCAACCCAAGACTTAAGAAATTTGAAAAAAAATGTAACGGATCAAAGATAGATTAGAAGATGGAATGTAAAGATCAAAGAGCAATGAAGCCACTAAATTCTAATCAGAGTGGGGCTCCATTTCTAAATTAGGACACGCAGAGGAAGTTGAAGACGACGTCACAATTTGAAGGAAAATCGGATTTGAAATCAAAATTGTCTAACTTTGTCGTGGTATCAAATCATAATTTTTAAATGGCACGAGGAAAACCCAACCCCAATATTTTGGCTCATGAGAGGGGACTGACCACAAAAACAACCCCGAAAAATGTGAACGATTTAGGTCCAAGTTTGAAAAACTTTCGTTGTTCACGTTTTTCGAGGCAGTTCTCGTGGTGTAAACAACAGGGACAAACAGTTTTTGAGACAATCATAACACAAGAATCAAACCTGATTTATTTCTTTTTTGGAAAACGCCTAATATTCAAAAAACGTCAAGAAACTGAAGAACAGAAAAGAAGAGAACAAAGCGGCAGTGGAGAGAGTTTCGAAATGTTTCGAAATGGGGCCGGGGCGAACACGGCGACGCACAAGGCCACGAAACAAGTAGAAAGGAGAGTATAGGACACGAGACAGGAGGTGCCCCGGCATCGACGCGCTCCAAGGTCAGTCGGTCGGCGTGTGGAGGTGGAGAAAGGCTGAGAAATAGTGTCTAGATTAAAGAGTTCCCATGAGCGTCACTCCAAAAAAAAAACAGACAACAAGAGAATTTATATGAGAGTTTTCAAACTTCAGGGAGTAGATCTCAGTTTTGAACACCTCGGCTACATGGTCTGCAGCAGTGATGGGATTGATAAAAATGAACGAAAGACCTTTAGAAAAGAACAACTTCAATGAAAATGGGTTAACAAAAAAAGTGAAAAAAAAGCTGCGTAAAGATGACGCGAGAAAAGAAAGGTGATGAGGTAATTGTTGGTAAAGAGACAATTTGTGGGTAGGGAAATTAGAAATGGATGGAACGGTATTCGATTGGGATATGGATACAAACGGGGTGTGAGGGGCGCTCAAGTTTTTTACGGGCTTTAGTGGGTCTGGTTCGGATTGGTCGATTGTGATAGAGAAACGGGGCAGGTTGTTTCCTCGAGTGCCGGATTGTAGACGAAGTAGTCGTCTCTGGAGAAAAATCGTTCGAAATTTGCATCCAGCCAAGCGAAAAAGTGATTGAACGCATGAAGAAGAGTCTGCAATTTTGGAAGATGAAATTGTCATCCCATCAGTTTTTTTGCTCTGGCTCCGCCCACTTTTAGCTTTTCAGTTTCTACGGACTCCGTTTTCGACTCAAAAATACATAACGGTTTCTCAGGTCTAAATTGAAAGGTAACCTTGTCCTACTCTCCTGATTCCCTTAAACTCCGATTTATGAACTCACCTTCAGCATGTGGTCATTCCATTCTTGNTACATAACGGTTTCTCAGGTCTAAATTGAAAGGTAACCTTGTCCTACTCTCCTGATTCCCTTAAACTCCGATTTATGAACTCACCTTCAGCATGTGGTCATTCCATTCTTGCTGAGCAATATGTTCTGGAAGTGTGTTGATGGTGCGGATGAGGTGCTGGAAGCCGTAGAAAGCCGACGGACGGAAACAAAGCTCGGCTGTCGTTGCTTTGGCTTTCCCACACTCGTCAGCAACAAGACGGTCGTATTGTTCGCACTCCGGGGGGAAGAGAAGGAATCTGTTATGAAAATCAACGTTAATTTTTATAGTCAAAAAATTGAACAGAAATGATTCGGAAATCATGACAGTCGCTTTGTTTTGAGTAATGTGGAGCTCTCTTATTGCCCGGGACTTTTTTCAAATCCAACAAGTTTACCTGCAAACATTGTTGAAGTAGTTGGTGATCGCCTGAACCGCAAGAATGTAGACACCTTTTGGGAATTTTGTATCGTCCGTGATTTCCTTGCATTCTATCTTACGATCCTTCAATTGCTCTTCAATCGCTCCTTCGGGACAAATGTGGTGCTCGTACTGAAAATTTGAGATTGAAAGTATCGATTCGGAAATTTCTTTTTTGAAATTTGAAATGCGAAACAGAAAACTAGCCACTGTGCCATTTAGGAATCACGTTGGATTTCTAGGCCACCAGAAGGCAAACTAGGCTATGCGGATCAAAAATACCGTGTACCCGTAATAGAAGACGCTAAAGCATTTTTGAAAAATAGAAGCACATGTTTCTATTACAGGTTTCACAGTTTCTTCATTTCACAGGTCTAGATTTCGTTAGACAGCTTTTTAAATGTCTGATTTCGAACTTATCCATTTCTTACAAATTCGATTTTCGGATGTTTTAATGACTCACTTGCTTGACAATCTCGTCAATGGTTACTGAGACTGGGAGCTTGGGAAGGTAGCCAATTTTGAGAACCTCACAGTCATCGATGAGATTCTGCTTGATGTTCGGTGGAATGTGAAGGACCACATCCTCGACGGTGATGGGACGCGTTGGAAGCTCGACCATCTCGTCCTCGTCCTCGTCTTCTGACTCTTCGATCTCCTGCTCGTCATCGCCCCCTTTCTCATCCTCCGAATCCTTCTCCGACTCTTCATCTTTAGCAACTCCAGCTCGTACTCCTCCTCGATTTTGGTCTCGAATCTCCTCAAGCAGCTCGATAAT
This sequence comes from Caenorhabditis sp. 40 LS-2015, assembly GCA_900536305.3. Lineage (NCBI taxonomy): Eukaryota > Metazoa > Nematoda > Chromadorea > Rhabditida > Rhabditidae > Caenorhabditis > Caenorhabditis tribulationis. The sequence continues at coordinate 3,358 of LR544607.1, forward strand.
TTTTCGTTGCTCGTCGAGCTGCTCATCCAGAATTTCATTTGTGTTCCGAATGGCCGCCACGACTTCCTCTCCATGTCGGTGACCAAGCGCAAACAACTCTTCACAGAGATTGTGAATGTCGGCGAGTTGCTGAAAATCATGTTAATTAGAAGAAACTAATTTCAAGCTTTACCTCAGCGATGATGCGCTCCTGCGCTGGATGAAGCATGTCGGGATTGTAGAAGTTCATGGTGGCGTTTTGCGCTTTTTATTACCTGAAAACTGTGTCGATTGAAGAGAGCTACGGTTAAGAAAAACAGAATGGAGATGACACTGAAAAGCGGGACAATGAAGTGTCGTTGTTGGGGGATAGTCAAAAATCACCGAAAAGATAATAGAGACAAAAAACCGATACAAAGTGATACAAACAACACAAATGACCAGTTGCTGACCTCTCGCAAGGATCAGACTGATGAATGACTAGTAAGGTGTAGGGACGGTCAGCAGTTTTCCACTTGGAAAACGTCTAAACGTCGAAATCAAGAGATAATCAGTGGTTATACCGCACGAGTTATCTAAAATATGAGTTTCAATTTTCAGAAAAATCATTATTATCCAAAACTTCGTAAAACCCCTTTTTCACGGCATAAAGAGCAGTTTTTATCGATTAGAATCAGCAAAGCCACTAATAAAAACTTTAATTCTAAGAGCACCCGCGAAAACTACGGAGAAAATGAGCGAAAAGGACAGAGAAAACGAGAGAAAACGACGGAACCAACTGCTCGTTGCCAAAATGATGACGGACCAAAAATGGATATACACAGTCTCTTCATGACGCGCACTCTCTCACTCTCTCACTGTTCGCCTCAAGACCCTTTCGCTCAATAATGTTACCTCCCTTTAAAGGTCACGTAAACAAACAGAGGTCTCCCTCACTGGGCGGGGTGCACTGTGTGTGGAAGACGTTGTTTATAGTTTGGTAATGCGATGGATCACAAAATGAAACCAATAAAGTGCTGGGGGATCTGATTGATCCCAAACAGGCCGGTATGCACCGTCCTCAATCACCCGGGTTGTCGTATAGTTTAAAGGAAGCAATTCCACACGCTTGGAAGTGTTTGGTAACAGAGGAAAACGGATAAATTATAAGTATTTTATTGAAAAAACACTAAAACATTCCAAATATTCACTGTCTTATATGTAGAAGTTTTTAACATGATGTTGAAGACATCCATGTTCCGTGAGACCTTCTTCACTTGCTGTGGGATTCTCTTCGGACGGTGCGGGTTGAAGAGGAAGTATTCAAGAGCTGAAAGTGATATGAGTTGTTATAGGGATCTTTCGTTGGTTTAGGATTGGAAAAATCCGGCCACCTGACTATTATCACTCACCGACACCTTCGACAACTGCGTTTTTGTACGGCCAGTTTTCCTATTGCGTCACAACAGTATCGAAATCCAGTCGTACAATTGGAGACGCGTGGTGAATGAGAGCAACGTCTTTTCTGTCCACAGAAGGAGCAAGAAGTCCAGGGGCAGCTCTCATTTGCGAATCTGGAAATAGATACATGAATTATGTGTTCATCTTTTAGGCCTCTAACCTTGTTTCTGTCGAAGGATCTCTCGATAGATGATGATATCCGCTTGATCCCACTTCCCTTGAAGCTCCAGCTGATGTTGCAGGTCTGAAAAATTTTGAAATGTGGCTTCAAAGAGAATCTGAATCCTCACCTTGGATCACTCTGTCCTTCTCTTCAATGGCTCGCCAAGCCTTGGCATACAAGTCCCCATTTGGAGTTGTTTCAAGAAACTTGAAATGCTCGGTCAGTTGGTCGACCTGTCCGCGAAGAGCTTGATTTTCGGTCGTTTCTCTTTTTAGAGTTGAACGAAGCTCGTCAAGTTGTCTTTGAAGACGTCGACTTTTCTCGGACTCCTGTCCAACTCGAGCCAAATTGGCCTGATGAAGGTCTGAAAACCCAAAATGAGAAATATTACATTTTTAAGATTTCGAACTCACATTTTCAAAAAAATCAGAAAGGGGGACTTCAAAAACAGACGATGTCCTTGAGAAGGTCTGAAATTTTATACGAAAATTTTTGTTGGGCTGGAGCATGGATTAAAGACTTTGCGAAACTTTTTCGTCAAAAAATAGAAATTCCCGCTCGATTGTAGACTCTATCAGAGTACTGGAATGTCCTATTATCTGTATCCAGAAATACTCACCTTTACAGAAAAATCAACGAAAAACTCAGGGAGGATATCCTTGGGAGGGGGGAAGGTCTGAAAAAACAAAATGAAAATGTTCACAATTTTCATATTTCGAACTCACATTTTCAAAAAATCAATTGGAAAACAAAAAGTGGGACTTCATAAACAGTCGATGTCCTTGGGAATGTCTGAAATTTGCGACTGGATTGGAAATCCGGAAAGTTTTCACTCACCTTCACAGAACGACAGCACACTAAAAAAACCGCAACATTGCTTTACACCGAGAAGTCTCTATTGATCGGCCTGCCACTGTGGAATGAAAAGAAGAAAAGACGAGAAGACGCAGGAAGTAAGTCGCTCACTAGGAAAGAGTACAGTCAAGGCAGAGAGTGGCAGAGTCTTTTTTCTAAGCTCCGCCCATCGGGTGGAGAGAGACAGGCAGCTTTCTGTCAACACTCGCTTCAACAAGGGGAGAGGGGAAAGAAAGAAAAGAACATAAATATCTGTCAACATGAAGAGACGAGGGATATACGTAACAGGGGGAATTAACGGCCAACTGAAGTCTTGAGAAGTTTGAAAAAAGGGAAAGGTGTATCGCAATTGCTTCTTGCGATAGATCAATGGTCTCTCCTGATCCCAGTCACGTCGGGACGGAGGCCTTTTGGGATGTTCGTCGAGCCTCAAAATTTTGTAATTAAACCATTTATTTAAGAGAAAGAAAATCAATAAGAGAAAAGCAGAAAAAGACAAGAAAAGGAGGAAAGGAAATAAACTGTTTTCTGGAGGCTGTAGCCCCCCTTTTATGGGAAACGGGGAAGCAATAAAATGTGAGATTTGGTAATATTCGTAGGCGTGGGAAAAGCGATTTGGGGAATTTGTGGGTGTGAGAATGTGATACCGTATCACATCAAAGATCTACGATATTTGACAAGGTGAATTAAAGTTGAATACGGAGAAAAATTGAAAAAATCATAGAACAATAAGCGTATGAAATTCTAATCAGAGGGGAAGACTTCATTTTGAAAATGGGACTCAAAGAGAAGGTTGAAGATGACGTCACAATTCGAAGGAAAAAATATGTTTTCTTAAGCTCCGCCCATCGGGTGGAAAGAGACAGGCAGCTTCTTTCTGTCAACACTCGCTCCAACAAGGAGGAAGAAGAAAGAAAGAGAAGGACATAACCATCTGTCAACACAAATGAAGAGACAAGCGATATTAGAGCGATATAGAAGAGACAAGCGACAAGTCTTAAGGAGATTGAGAAGAAGAGAAATAGTAACTGTTATTTACACCATGAAAACAATCTCGAAAACGTAGAGAATCCCAAAAAATGTTTCGAATTCGGGCCTAAAATTGCCGATTTTTCGAATTTCTTTTCTCGTTCATCCTGAATAATTTCATATTTTTTCGATTATTTTGCGTAGAATCCAGAGGAGAAATATGGAAAAGTGGGAAAATTGAACAGTTTAGGCCCACATTTAAAACATGTTTCGAGGCTGTTTTCGTGGTGTAAGCAACAAGGATAGACAAGACAAACAACTCGGCATCGAGCGTCATTCTTTGAGGCAAGTACGAAAGGATCCTGGGTCTGTTTTCACTCTACTTCCGCGTTGGCGCATACGTCACTAGTCATAGTCCTCACTTCGGGGCGGGACACGAAAAAGAAGAGACGAGTGACGTCACGCCCCACGAGTGTATAAGAAGCATGCACCATTACTTTTCTTTAGTCTTGAATGACCATCTGAAGGGAGAGCAGCCCAACTGGCTCCCTGTGTCTGCATTGGATGAAATGGGCTCAGCGCCTATCAAATCATGAACCATGTGAAAAAGAGTATCATTGTTTTTATTATGAAGGTTTTTTTGACCACAACTTGCTCCATATACACCCACAAGGAATCCTTTCCATCTCTCCTTTCCGAGAACGAGTGGCTGGTGGAAAACAAAGAAGATGTGATAAGCCAAATAAATTATTGTCTTGTTGAAATTGGGTTCGCTGTGAGACCCATAACAGTGCTTTGTAATAACTACAGGACTCAGAAACTAGATACACATTTCATGAACAATTTTGAGAAATGCGATAAAACTATTATGGGAGAACTACATCAAAAGCTATCTGAATGCATACATATATAAAACAACTGAAAATAAACTGATAAAACCATTCAGAGAAATGCGATAAAACTATTATGGGAGAAACACACCCTTAATGCGTATACAAAACGATTTAATATAGACCTCACTCCGTGTGATGCTTCTTGAAATGATGGGAGATGTTTTGTCGATTTCCGGTGGGGTATGGGCAAGCAGCAGGAAAAGAACTCGTAGTTGCCGGTGACCTGAACAGTTAAGAGGTCTTCACTCCACAATACTAGGGTAACAAACCGGGTCGATAGTTTGCTCCTTTCCAACCACTTTTCCTTTGTGCACGACCTCCTGCCTGAAGAAAGAGAAATAGTTTTAGAATGAGTTGTTCACCTCACCTTGGTGGTCCTCGACGTTCTCTTCCTATCTGGTTGGCTTCAATCGACGGGCCAGACGAATTGATTCAACGGCGGCTTGGTGGGGACGAATGATCTTGAGCTTGAATCGTCTTCCATCCTGATCAGCTCTACCGGCCGGAGAACCCATTGGAGCCCTTGCCGGAGCATCCACTTCATCTAGCACCTGAGAAACGCCAACTGGGGCTCCTCCTCTTCGATTCTGGTCTCGGATCTCCTGGAGCAGCTCGATAATCTCTTGTTGATCGTCACGCTGCTCAACCATTGCTTGAATTGTGGCTTCAATTGCCGCCACGATTTTATCTTTCTCATCTTTCGACGGTTCTCAGTGGTGTATTGGCAGGAAGCAGCGGTGCAGGAAAAGAACTTGTAGTTGCCGGTGACCTGAACAGTTAAGAGGTCTTCACTCCACAATACTAGGGTAACAAACCGGGTCGATAGTTTGCTCCTTTCCAACCACTTTTCCTTTGTGCACGACCTCCTGCCTGAAGAAAGAGAAATAGTTTTAGAATGAGTTGTTCACCTCACCTTGGTGGTCCTCGACGTTCTCTTCCTATCTGGTTGGCTTCAATCGACGGGCCAGACGAATTGATTCAACGGCGGCTTGGTGGGGACGAATGATCTTGAGCTTGAATCGTCTTCCATCCTGATCAGCTCTACCGGCCGGAGAACCCATTGGAGCCCTTGCCGGAGCATCCACTTCATCTAGCACCTGAGAAACGCCAACTGGGGCTCCTCCTCTTCGATTCTGGTCTCGGATCTCCTGGATAATCTCTCGTTGATCGTCAAGCTGCTCAACCATTGCTTGAATTGTGGATTCAATAGCTTCCACTGTTGAAACTTCGGCAGAGCTCAATCTTGAAGGGGAAGTCTTAATTTTTTCAGTGGGCGGGTAGACGGCTTGGACTGGGAGGAAAGTCGAGCTGCTCTATCGGCCCTTTCCGCTGCGGCTCTCGCAACAATACTGAGGTTGTTTTGAACTTCTTGTGGCTCGTCTTGCTGCACAGCAAGAGCAGCTGCTCGCGTGCCATGAGCTGCTTCCTGTTTCGTCCTTTCAGCCGCCAAGATTTGCTCTGCTTGTTGATGAGCACGGATGACATTCACTTCACAGAGATGGTGGATGGCGGCGAGTTGCTGAAAGTCTCGTTAATTGAAAGAATCTTGTCAATTTCAAGCCTCACCTAAGCAATGATCAGCATCGATCAGAGCGGCACCTTGATGGCCAACCATCGCCATTGGGCGGTACGCCGGAACACTTTGCTGCTCTCTCCAATTTGAATGCCAACCTGAAAAGAGAACATGATAAAAAACTTAAGTCCTTTAGGTAAGAGAAAAAAACCAAAAATTCCACACAAGTTTTGAACTTTTTTCATCAAAAACTTGTGTCATACTTTTAGAACACTTGGAAGAAACATTTTCAGCAAAAAATCGAAAAAAAAACAACGAAAAATGAAGAAGAAACGACGAAAAACAAGTGAAAATGAGATGAAATCACTGAAAAGAATTATTTTGTTATAGAACAGAGGAAGCTTCAAAATTTCCCGCGCGGGAGATCAAAATTTTTAGAAGATCAAAAATAAATTTTTTGGAAAATTTTTTGAAATATTGCATTTTTTCTTCCATGTATGAACATGTGTTTTTTGGGATAACTAAACAGCAAAAAGGAATATTCGGGTTTCAAAGCCTTCAGATGCCATTCAGATGACGTCACGCCATTCAGAATCCTTGAAAAACGTATTTTATTCTTCTAGGTCTTAAAATATCCTACCTAGGGTGAAATAACGCGGTGAATCTGAATTTTCGGGTCTCAAAGTTCTCAGTCGAAATTCAGATGACGTCACGCTTTCAGAATCCTCCAAAAACGTTTTTTGTTTTTCTAGGTCTGAAAGCTTCCTGTCTAGGAAAAAATAACCCGGTGAATCTAAATTTTTGGGTTTCAGAGCCTCCAGATGACGTCAGCATTTCAAAAACGCTTTTAAAGCCATCCAATTTTATTTTCTAGGTCTGAAAAAATCATAGATGACATCAAGATGACGTTACGTCTTCAGAGTGATTCAAATTGTTTTGTTGTTAGGTTTGGAAAACCTTTTGATTGGGTGAGGCATCCCACCTGGAGAAAATAACCCGGTGAATTTGAATTTTCGGGTTACAAAGTGTTTAGATGACATTCAGATGACGTCACGTCTTCAGTAACCTCCAAACACATTTTGCCTCTTCTAGGTCTGGAAACTTTCTACCTGAGGAATAACAACCCGATAAATCTGAATTTTCGGGTGTCAAAGCCTTCAGATGACATCCTTCTTCTGAAACAATTCTGACCTCAATCATAATTCCAACCTTTCCAGAGTTTCACATCATCCACTAAGCCAGTGCACCGTCTTTTGCTGTCATCCTTGTATCTACTTTTGATAGTTTTCCAAGCTTTTTTTCCGGACTTTTTTAAATGGTTTGTTGTGTGAGTTTTTAAGAATTAATTAGTTTTTACATCTGTGTTGTGATCTATTTTGATTAACTTTCATCTCATAAAATCATCTTCACGAACAAGCTTTACCTACTAGTAGTCACCTTCCAATGTTCACTAAAGTTGGTCTTGTGTATACTCATCTTGATTCTCTCGACGTGCTCATTTCTAACAGTTTTCAGAAAAAGTCTTCTGTCAACACTCGCTTCAACAAGGGGGAAGGGGAAAGAAAGAGAAGGACATAACCATCTGTCAACTAGAATGAGGGGACGAGGGATATTAGCATAGAGTTTGAGAAGAAGAGAAATAGTAACTATTGCTTACTCGGGTGTCGCCGGCAACTTTAGGTCGGATGCTGGTCGGATTACGGACAAGACCGCTACTAAAGCCGATCAAGCAGCGACTAAAGTCCGACTGCTTCCGACCAATGTCCGACCAAAAGCCAAACCCCCCTCAACTTCCGACCTAAAGCTGACTAAGATCCGACCTAAAGTTACCAGAAAACGCGAGTCGCAATTTCGTCTCTCAACTTCCGAGCTAAAGTCGACTAAGGTCCGACCAAAAGCCAAACCCCCCTCAACTTCCGACCAAAAGTTGCAGCCGGACAACCGAGTACACTCTGAAAACAATCTCAAAAATGTTGAGAATCCCGAAAAATGTTTTGAATTTTGGCCTGAAATTGTCAATTTTCCCATTTTTTCGTCTCATTTCTTGGTATTTTTTTTCTCGTTCATTCTGAATGCTTTCACATTTCGCTAAATATTTTGCGTAAAAAACAGAGGAGAAATATGAGAAATGGGTGAAATTGAACAGTTTAAGCCCACATTTGAAACATGTTTCGTGGCTGTTTTCGTGGTGTAAGCAACAGGGATAGACAAGACAAACAACTCGATCTCGAACGTCATTCTTTGAGGCAAGTGTGAAAGGGTCCTGGGTCCGTTTTCACTCTACTTCCGCGTTGGCGCATACGTCCCTCGTCAAAGTCCTCTCTTCGGGACGGGACACGAAGGAGAATAGTGAGTTACGTTACGCCCCACGAGTATATAAGAAGCATGCACCATCACTTTTCTTTAGTCTTGGATGACCATCTGAAGGGAAAGCAGACCAACTGGCTCTTCCCCAAGACCCTCAATAAATCTGCTCATGGGTGTTTGAGGTTTTTTATCTATATCTTTAAACGCAAGTCTAGGCGCAGACTTATACCGGTAACACAAGCATAAAACAAGAATTGAATCTAATTCGGACCTAAATTCTATGAGTGCTCACACACTCATAGATAACTATGGTTTTGTGACGTCCGCGACGTTCGATCAGTTTTCTCTTTGAATAGTACAGAACTCATTGCAAAACCCTAACGGTCGGAGTAAAAATAAGAAAGCTCATTTTGAGAAAAACTTTAAGAAGATATGTTCAATTTGCTAACTTTTTGACTGAAAACGATTTTGTTGAATGCATATGGAAAACGCCTTCAAAAAAGGCCAAGCAACTGAAGAACGAAAAAAAAGTGAACAAAGCGGCGGTGGAAAGTGGAAGGCGGACGGAATTGTGTCTGTAGTGGATGAAATTGCCCCAGCGCCTATCAAATTATGAACCCTGTAAAAAAGTATCATTGTTTTTATTACCAGAGGGCTGCGCCCCTCTGGGGCCCTTCGGGCAGGCCTAAAGTATTTGATCTACCGGTGCAAAACTATCGCCCGAAAAACTTTCCCTGGAGAAAAAAATTAGGTTTTTGAGCCCGCATGAGCTCATTTTTTGTCAAATCGAAAATCGAAAAAGACGGGCATCATTCAGGCCCCATTCCTGATAACCTGTGAAAATTTGGGAAGATTTGGTCCAGTGGGGACTTCGCTAGGGCGGGAGACACGACACAGACAGACACACACACAGAATTTTGCGTTTGTTAATAGAAAAGATGAACGTTTTTTGATCGCAATTAGCTCCATATACATCGACCCACTAGGAATTTTTTACATCCCTCCTCTCGGAGAACGAATGGCTTGTGGAAAACAAAGAAGATGTGATAAGCCAAAAAAATTATTGTCTTGTTAGAATTGGATTCGCTGTGAGACCGACCTATAACAGTGTTTTTTCAGAATTGCAGCACTTAGAATCTGTATAGATATTTATTACAGAACAATTCAGAGAAATGCGATAAAACTATTATGGGAGAAACACAGAGAAGCTACCTTACTGCGTATATAAAATGATTGAACATAAAGTGATAAAATCATTCGGAGAAATGTGATAAAACTATTATAGGAGCAACACATCAAAAGCTACCTTAAAACCTCTTATTCCAGATGAAGAGTCTGCCCAATTTTCTTCAAACGAAGATTCTCATTGAACGAATCCTTTTCAATACGTATAAAACTATAAACGAATGCTTATATAAAACGATTGAACATAGACTTCACTCCTTGTGATGTTTCTTGCAGTGATGGTAGATGTTCTTCCGGTTTCCAGTGCCATCATTGCAGGCAGTTGCAGTGCAGGAAAAGAACTTGTAGTTGCCGGCAACCTGAACATTTATCGGGTTTCACTCGACAATACTATGATAACTAACAAAGTCAAAAGCTTGCCACATTCCAACGACCTTCCCTTTGTGCTCGACCTCCAGTCTGAAAATGGAAAACAGTTTTCAAATGTGAACTTCAACTCACCTTGGTGGTCCTCGACGTGCTCTGTTGACTGGATTGCCTCCACTTCGTCCTGCCAGACGGATCGATTCCAGTGCGGCTTGGTGAGGACGAATGATCTTGAGCTTGAATCTTCTTCCGTCCTGAGCTGCTCTACTGGCCGGAGAACCCATTTGAGGACCTGCCGGAGCATCGACTTCATCTGGCACCTGAGGAAATCCTCCTCTTCGATTCTGGTCCCGAATTTCCTGGGGCAACTCGATAATCTCTCGTTGACGCTGCTCAACCATTGCTTGAATTGTGGCTTCAATAGCCGCCAAGATTTGCTCTGCTTGTTGATGAGCACGGATGACATTCACTTCACAGAGATAGTGGATGGCGGCGAGTTGCTGAAAGTTTCTTTAATTAAAAGAATCTTGTCAATTTCAAGCCTCACCTGAGCAATGATCAGCATCGATCATAGCGGCACCTTGATGACCAACCATCGCTATCGGGCGGTACGCCGGAACACTTTGCTGCTCTCTCCGTTTTGAATTCCAACCTGAAAAAAAAAACATGATAAAAAAATTAAATCTTTTAGGTACAAGAAAAAAACGAAAATTGCACACAAATTTTAAACTTTTTTCATCAAAAACTTGTGTCATACTTTTAGAACCTTTTGGAAAACATATTTCAGAAAAATATTGGAGAAAAAACTTCAAAAAATGGAGAAGAAACGACAAAAAACCAGTGAAAATAAGATGAAATCACTGAAAAAAATACTTTTGTTCTAGAACAGAGGAAGTTTCAAAATTTCCCGCGCGGGAGATCAAAATTTTTAGAAGATCAAAAATAACTTTTTTTGGAAAATTTTTTTGAAATATTGCATTTTTTCTCCCATATATGAACATGTGTTTTCTGGGATAACTAAACAGCAAAAACGAATATTCGGGTTTCAAAGCCTTCAGATGACATTCAGATGACGTCACGCCATCAGAATCCTTGAAAAACGTTTTTTATTCTTCTAGATCTGAAAATATCCTACCTAGGGTGAAATAACACGGTGAATCTGAATTTTCTGGTTTCAAAGTCTTCAGATGAAATCCAGATGACGTCACGCTTTCAGAATCCTCCAAAAACGTTTTTTATTCTTCTAGGTTTGAAAACTTCGCTCCTGGGAAAAAATGACCCGGTGAATCTGAATTTTTGGATTTCAGAGCCTTCAGATGACGTCACGATTGCAGCAACGTTTTCAAGACCATCCAATTTTATTTTCTAGGTCTGAAAAGTTCATACCTGAGGGTGAATATTAATTTTTATGTTTCATTCAAATGACGTCACGCTTTCA
>LR544613.1:0-50316 GCA_900536305.3 Caenorhabditis sp. 40 LS-2015
GGGGTGTCTAGTCTCAATCAGCGACACCTGAATAGCACTCTCGCCCTGAAACTTCGGTGGATGGGTAGGAGTGTCCTCCCAATTAGTGGGAGTTTAGGGGTGTCTAGTCTCAATCAGCGACACCTGAATAGCACTCTCGCCCTGAAACTTCGGTGGATGGGTAGGAGTGTCCTGCCAGTTAGTGGGAGTTTAGGGGTGTCTAGTCTTATTTAGCGACACCTGAATAGCACTCTCGCCCTGAAACTTCGGTGGATGGGTAGGAGTGTCCTGCCAGATAGTGGGAGTTTAGGGGTGTCTAGTCTTATGTAGCGACACCTGAATAGCACTCTCGCCCTGAAACTTCGGTGGATGGGTAGGAGTGTCCTGCCAAATAGTGGGAGTTTAGGGGTGTCTAGTCTTATGTAGCGACACCTGAATAGCACTCTCGCCCTGAAACTTCGGTGGATGGGTAGGAGTGTCCTGCCAGTTAGTGGGAGTTTAGGGGTGTCTAGTCTTATTTAGCGACACCTGAATAGCACTCTCGCCCTGAAACTTCGGTGGATGGGTAGGAGTGTCCTGCCAGATAGTGGGAGTTTAGGGGTGTTGTATCTCTCACAAGGGTTTTTCTAGTTTTCCCTGCGAAAAAAAAATTTCCCTTTCACGTACTGAGCCTCTTCGTGGCGAAAGGGATCAACAGATGGGTTTACTCTTCTGGCGAATCAGTACAATTTTTCGAATAAATATTTGCTCTTAGAATCAATCGGAAAGTGGTTCATTAGTTAAAACACGATTGAAAACACTGACGTTCATTGTTTGCAATATTTGGGAATTCCTGATTCACCTGCATTACATTCCACGTGTTTCGAACGACTTCGGTTTCACAAAATTCTTACAATGGTTCATGGCGCCAAGTCGAAAATCAAGCACATATTCATTTCAGAAAACCCAAAACAAAATAGTTTCCTGTTTTTATTCGATGTACCCCAGTCTAACAAAGAGTGTGAACAAAGATTTATCGACAATACAACATCGTAACAATTTATATCAAGAAACTCAAAAATCTAATACTTGAAAATCAAATTTTTTCAGAGAAAGTGAATGTCTCGCTATTCTCCCGTCTTGAGGTCTTCTGATATAACTGATATATTCAGTCTTCACATTCTTCAGGAAGCTCAAAACGCGTCATCTTCTACTGGGCGTCCCAAGTCGACTGTAAGCTGATTTTTCGAGAATGCACTAAACAAACGTTCATCGTTAGACTGTATTTTTTTTCGATTTTCAGGTGAAATGATTTTTCTCGTTTTTGGATTGAATCGAATCCAGATAAACGCGAAAAGTCTAATGAACCAAGTTTCACTCTCTGAAACCGATTTTAAGCCAAGTTATGAGATTTTTTCATAGATCTTTTCAAACCTGAAATTCAGTTTCAGAGAGTGAGGCTACATTTTTTGGAACGCTCTTGTCAAGTCAAACAAGATGACATTAAAAACGGACAACAAAAATTTTCAGACAATTCTGAAAAAACGCCCATGGTTAGACTGTACTTTTTTCGAATTTCGACTAAAATTCTTTGTTGCGTTTTTTGATGGAATCTGATTAAGATGACAACGAGGAGTCCAGTAAACCCGGTCTCACTTTCTGGAACTCATTTTGAGCCGAGTTATGAGCATTTTTCATAGACCTCCATAACCTGAAAAATGACCTTCGGAAAATGGACCATATCTCGCTTCAAAATCAGTTTCAGAGACTGAGATCTAGTTTTCTGGAATCCTCTTCTAAAGACAAACAAGATGACATCAAAACCTGACCACAAAAATTTTCAGCCGATTCTGAAAAAGCGCCCATGGTTGTTAGACTGTACTTTTTTCGAATTTCAGCTAAAATTTTTTGTTGCGTTTTTCGATGGAATCTGATTAAGATGACGACAAGGAGTCCAGTAAACCCGGTCTCACTTTCTGGAACTCATTTTGAGCCAAGTAATGAGCATTTTTCATAGACATCAAAAACAATCAGATGGCATCGGAAAACATAATGTAACATTCGGCTTTTCGAACTTCCGAAGGGGTTTTCTAACCGTTTATTAGCTGAAATTGTGAAGAAGCACAATGAATAGGAACATTAGCATACGGGGACCGGAAGACTAGCTGAATTTCGTTCGACGAAATCGAAAGAGTAGAGAAAACTTGAGAAAATCAGAAAGCAAAAAAATTAGGTATAGCAGCAAGAACAGACAAAGAGGGCAAGGAATAAAGGAAGAAATTGAGATGGTCTAAAATTGGAATTCTAGACCTCATTTAGTATTTCAATGGAGAAGACAGTTACAATGGATTGTGCATCATCTCGCGTCGGATTTCGCTGCCTCGTGGGGGAATGGATCTGTCCAGAAGACCAAGTTCACAAATGCATCTGAAACTTGGATATTTCAAATTGAGATTTTTTGAAAGTTCGAGAAAGTGATCTTTTGGATCAAACATAAAGTAATCATTCAAATACTCGGGGTTCCAAGTCCGAATTCACTCACCTATACTGATCCGGAATCTCCAACAACGACTGCACGGCCACCTTCACGTCTCCATCCTCCAGCGATGTGGATTTTTTGATGATGTCGTGGAACTCGACAAAGTGGAAATTGTCCCATGGTCGTTTCGGAAGGGATTCGTCGAATATCTGAGAGGAAGTGTTAGGAGTATCAGTTTGAGTGTAACCAATGAAAAGTTTGAGTGTAACCATTGAATTGTTTTGTGATATTTTGGTTGAAAACTGTCAACTCTAATGAACATAGCTATCACCTAAACAAAATTATTTCAGTCACAAAATAGTTGCTGAATACACTTCCGGAATTTCAACACCTCAAAATTTCTATGCGCACCCTCATCATGTCCCATGGTCCGTCTCCAACGCCGACAACAATAATAGACAGTGGGTGTTGGCAGGCTTGAACAATTGCTCTCCGTGTGGCTCGCTCGTTCGTCACTTGTCCGTCGGCAATGATAACCAGGATGTGGTACTGTAAAACAAAACAAATTTCCGTCTGGTCTTTTTTAAATCGGGTCTAGATACTCACATCTCTCGACGTCTGACAAATCTCCATGGCTTGATAGATCAACGGCGCAAAGTTGGTCGGTCCGCTCAATGCCACCGTCGGTGTGACCGTATTATACACATTCAGCACCTCGTCCAAACTTCTACAGTCGCCCTCTCCCTTCAGATTGAACACACTCCAGTCGCCAGTTTTCGCGTCTCCAAACCCGTACACGCCCAGTTTTCCCTGCCCAGCGAAAGGTGCTAGAGTTCTGCCGAGGATTGTGATCACTTGCTGGTAGGGGTTCTTAACGTGAGGGTGGATGGTGTGCAAGCTCCGCCCACCAAACGACTCCTCTCCTTGATACTTGTTACTGGCCGTGTAGTCGATTCCGAAGATCAAGTTCGTGGTTTCCAGACCCGCCTTTCGCATGGCCTCCGATAACGAGTCCAAGCTGGTGATAGTCAGGAGCATCTCTTGCATCGAGGTCACACCCAAAACCGACAATAGAGAAGATTGCTTCCGAAGATGGCGGTAAGGGTAGACATCAGATGAGCTCACTCCCGATCCGGATCGTCGATCGGAGCCCAGCGAAGAGTTGGATGGAGCGCGATTGCCAAACGCTGGCAAAATTTGTGGAGCCTGCAACCGGGGGGAACGTGTGGATAGAGGAGAAGAGGAAAGTGAACAGGCTGTTTTTTCTAGAGGCGTGGTTTTTCGAGGACCAATGGACCAGACACAAAATGGCTATACACCGAATACATTACATGCGCAACTAGAGACAAAAAGGGTGACTGAAAAAAAAAAGATCGAGAAAAAAAAGTTGGCTTACCCGTCCGACAGGCTTCAACAACGACGAGTCGGGAATACTCGGCTCTATCTATAAAAAAGAAGACACAAATGGTTGATTAGAAGGAGATGAAAAAAGTTATAGTTTTTTGGTATTTTCGAACTATTGTGAAACATAAAAATTAGAATATAACATGCTAAAAGAGACGTCTGAAAATTTTCGGATGAAACACAAGGATAGTTGGGATTTTAGGAGTCGAACATTGAAGAATGTTGGGAGGGGTTTAACTGAGATTTTCGGTTGCACGGACTATGATTGTTCGGTTACCTGTTGAGTCTGTTTCTTGAGTGTGTTTTGTTGTTGTTGCTGTTGTTGTTGAAGATCTGAAAATTTTCCGATTCAAGACAGACAAGACAGATGAACTTCGGAACTCCGAAACTTCATAATCCGCCAACCCCTATTCAAAAAACTCACGCTGAATCTGATGCTCACTCTCCGCCGCAACCTTATCAAAATAGTCAATCATGTTCTCACTGGTCTCGCTCATCTGATCCGGCGGAATCTCGACACTCTGAATCTCCGGCGCATACGTCATATCATCGTGCTCATCCGTCTCCACTCTCTCGAATACATCATTGGTCCTCACTTGACGGCTGGTCGCTTCAAACGACGGATTCTTGGGGGCCAGTGTCTTTCTGGCTGGATCCACTGGCTCATGAGCACTCAACATCTCCTCTTCCATCACAAACTTGTCCGGGTGGCTTTGCTGTTGATTCTGATGTCCAATGTACTCGACGGCGTCTTGTACGTAGAGATCCGCGGTGGCCAAATTTCTCGGGTCATCGTTTTTGACTTGAATCGGGACGTTGTAGGAGAACTGATTGGCTTGCTGAACTGGGACACCTCGAGAAATCGGAACATTAATGACAGTTCGAGGGGACTCTGGGACGGAATTCTGACGGATAACAATTCCCTGAGAGGTTTGCGTGATTTGAGGGCTCTGAACTTGCTGCTGCTGAATCAACGGAGGTCTTCCCTGGTTTCCTTGAGTCATCGGAGGCTTCCCGATCGGAGACACTCCCGGAAGATCCAGTCCTAGATCATACTCCTGGTAGAGCTCCTGCAGCTGAGCCGCCTCTGTTGGACTGATTCTCTTGGCTGGCACTGACACTGGTCCTTGCTCGGCGCCCTTCGGAGGATAGTCGTAGATCGGTTCGGAAACCTTCACATAGTCATCGGAGTCGGCGGTGGTGCGACGACGCTCCTCTTGGATTGCGTTGGGGCGTGTTTGCTGTTGTTGTTGTTGGAGCTGGAGTTGGTGCTGTTGATACTGGAGTTGTTGCGGGGTGAGTACGGTATGGTAGTGGGGTTCCTCGTGCGCGTTGAAATCGCTGATGTCGTAGTCGGTGAGTTGCGAGTCGCGAACGCTGTAAAGTCAAATACCTTTAGAACGGCTTGAGTTATCAAAAAATTTGCAATTGTAAATATTTTAAGCATAAATTTTTACGTATTTTTGTATTTGACCCCTAAGTGATAGCTATTATGGTTCATGAGATATCTCATCTATTTTCTTTTTGTTCTCTTTTAACTTTGGGGTGGCCTATTTTCAGAACGATTGGAGCTATCAAAAAGTTTATAACTGCAAAATTGCTCAGCGCGAAATTTCGCACATTTTTTTAGTTGAAAACTTTCTGATAGCGCTAACGGATAGTAAGATATTCCTTTTCAAAGATCACAGCTCGAGCTCTAAAAGGGTTACTGGCGCCAAGACTCTCCTATACATCTTAATTTTCCTGAATCATCAATAGAGCACAGATTCTCCATGACATCATCATCAAGTCATACAGACACACAGACAGACAGTCCCATCACGTCAAAGATTGCACTTCCTACGCATGTGCTTATCACCTCTTCCCCCGGCCGCCGACTTTTTATGGCATTTTCAGAGTAGGTCACCGCACACAAACAGCGCACTTTTTTCTTGTGTCGAGAACACATTTTTGAACCCTCCCTTTCAGTTTTTGCTTTCTTCCTGTTGTTTGTGTGTACTATGTCACATAGGCTATGAAACTTGTGTGGTAGATCAAAAAATGTTGATCTTATCAGATTCTGGGGTGGGTCTCTCCGTTCTAATGTATTTGTTGTGGATAATTGACAACTCAATGATTGATGTCATGTCAATATTCGAGGTGTGACCGAAGGGTTGGTTAGTATGAGTCAGGGAAGAATGCTTGAAATTTCCAGAACTATTCAAAAATTGGACATATTTTTACTAGAGATCATTTTGGAAGCGTCATGTCTCAAGAGCCAAAAAAGCTATCAACAAATAGTAAACCACAAACTTATTTAGAATATCAAGCTGAGCAATTTCGCAGTTGACACTTTTTTCATAGCTCTATCGGTTCTAAAGAAATGAGCTTTCAAAGAAAAGAGAGACGCAGAGAAACTAGACAAATCTGCATTTTTCTATTCTCAACTTTGAAGCATATTTTCTCTTTCACCAGTAAAAGTAATAAAATCTTGCTGACTGCAAACTTTGGTAAAATTTCAGGTTGAGCGATTTTACAGTTGAAAACTTTTTGATAGCCTAGTTCGTTCTAGAGATATATCACTTCAAAGTTCTTTCGATGGTTTTCGAGCTCTGTCTTAATCACTAGTGGGTCAAATTGAATGAGAGTTGTACCGCTCGATAGGAAATTTTCGTGGGAATCATTTTGTTATTTTCAGAACAAAGAACTTACCCCTCGAAAGCATTCAATGTTTTCAAATTTGGCAAAGCTACAAGTTTACTTTATCACACAGGATTTATAATACTACAAAATCTTTGTTCGATCTGACTCATCCTTGTTCATCTTTTCCCTTTCGTATTTCCCTTTCCCCCAAAGAAAACTTTTGTGGCATCAACATCATCACAAACCCTCCTTAGGACCTTTTCAGACCCCGCTTTTCCCTCCTTATCAAAATAAGGCACACTTGCAACACTCCATCTTTTGAGTCTCTCTGTCTCTTATCAGTATAGTCTCTGTCTATATTCTCCTTTTCTCTTCTCCTTCCTCCAGGATTATCTTTGCCATTTCACACCCCCATCTCGATGCTTTGCCATTGTTCTTTTGGTTTTTACTTATTTTCTACTCTAGACCTCACAAACTCATCTTCAAATTGCCTCTATTTCAGATCAAAGTCTACACAAATCTAGAAAGATCCACATCATTCCTTACTATCCGTTTTAAAATCGAATGACCTTGCGACACCTGTTTCTATCATGTCTACTACTTGTCCTCGTGAACTTCGCCGAAGCTGATAACTTCAAGTTCACTCTATACTTGACAGAAGACCATGGCCAGGAGCAGAAATTTGTGAATTTCAATACAGATATGACTTGTGGAAATCAAGACTGTGAATATTCCATAGTATCCTCGAATCAGGGATTTTACAAAGTGCTGGTTAATGGAAAAGAGTGAGTTGTTGTGTTAGAGACGCAGACAGTCATAGATTTTCTGTTTGTGTATATGCTGTACATGTAAGTTTTGATTCGATTTGAGAAAATGTTTGCAGAAGCAAAAACATACAAACATGAAGTGAAGAAATTTTCAGATGCTTCAGCAACATATGCAACGCATCTTTCAACCGCCACCAGACCGTTAATGTCACCGTCCAAAAAGACCCCGACACTTTCATTCGCCTTTTCGATTTCGAATTCGAGGTGACCCCGAAAATCAGAATTTTGGGATGCGATTCTGGATTCTACAATACACAAGCTTGCACAAAAATTGAGCAGGAAACAACGAATCTGGATACTGGAGACAGTTTCAAGGATACAGTTTGTGTTTGTGTATTTGACGATCAGAAGCAGCAGGCCTACTGTGATGATAGTGCGACTTTGGGAACCTGGTGAGTTTCAAAGTGGGACATCCCAACAACTGGGAGAGTTGTGAAAACTGTGTCAGTTGAAGAGAAGTGGGAAACTCCAACATTAACAATTTTTCGAATGTCACTTGAACAAAAGTCAAAAATTTCATCATTAAAGTGTTGTAGTTGAATTTTTTTTAATATCTCAATCCGTTTTGAAGTAATAAGCGCTGAAAGAAAAACGACGCTTTCTCGTTGTCTGCGTCTCGAGTTTTGAAGCTCAGTATATTTTCAACCAATAAAGTTTTCAAAAAGTTGCCAACTAAAAATTGTTGTAAATTTAAAGCTGAGCAATTTTGCAATTGATAACTTTTTGATAGCTCACTCGGTTTTAGAGATATGGGTGTTGAAAAAAAACAGACCTCGTTTCTCTGCGTCTCCCTATCTCTTCATTTGGAATTTTTGCACTCATCACTTTTACATATAATTCTTACCAAAGTAAGTGCCAGTAATCCCAGATTAGCATTTTTTTACGGTCACCGCAAAAAAAACCTTGACATCATTATTTCAATCAAAAAAATCCCTTGTTTTTTCAGCCAAGTTGGGGACGTCTCCTGGTGGCACACCTACAGTGACATGTATTCATCCTCCTCAACTCTATCCACCCCTTCTCCTATCACATGGACTTATGTCATCGACAACGTCACAGTATCCCTAAACGAAAGTCTGACCAATGCGGCACCCAGTGATTATAACCAGATCATCGTTTCTGCGTATCTGAATTGCACATCACAAGGATGCCACTATAAAAGTACAGTAACCAATTATGGTGCGAATTATTATACCTTCAGTGTGGGCGATGGGTGAGTGTTTTCGCCTACCAAGACTTTCACGGTTGATATCTAGAGAACCATTAAAGATGTCAAAGTGTTGTCAACTACATAACTGTGTAAAATTGTATGCTGAGCAATATTGCAGTCGACAACTTTTTGATAACTCAATGCACTTTTAAGTTATAACCTCTTGAACTTCAGATGTACTCAGCCCACATGCGCCGGGTCTATCCTCGAAGGTCAATCCGCCACAATTAACATTTACCGAAAAAACCAAAAACTCAAAGTCCTAGCCTACCAGTGGAAGGATAAGGGTCCAGAGATTGTAGTCCTAGGCTGTGATTCTGGCCTACTTCTCACAGACACTTGCCTCAAAAGCTATAACAACCCATTGGTCGATGAAAAGTACTATAATGATGTTGTCTGCTCGTGTCAAGGATCCAAAATGGGATGTGACAATTCGACACCAGTTTCCGTGTGGTGAGTGTTTCTCTTTCTGTGTGTGTGTCTGGATGTCCCAGATTCATTTCAGTATAGGCGGAGTGCTAACCTGGTGGTCGGATGAAATGGTACGGTCAACATTTCCAACCACAACCTCCATTGCAACAACGACTATTCCACCGGAGGACCCTTTTAAGTTCGACGTATCGTTTTATCTATCCGAGGGAGTGATGAATGGAAACCCGAAAAACGAGAATAATGTAACAATTTTGGCAAATATGAACTGCACGGATGCGACGTGTAACTATTCGGTTAGAGTAGTGGAGTACGAGCAGACTTATTACACGATAAGTGTCAATGGGCAGGAGTGAGTTGCATTTTTTTTTTACTTCAGAAACCAATATCGCAAGATGCCTTAGAGTTACCATAAAGTTACAAACTGAAAAAATGTTCAGCTCACAATTTTAGACAAGTTCTAGTTGACACCTTTTTGAAATCTCCAGTCATTCTAAAGTTACTAGCGTTTAAAGTTGAAAACTCATGAGACATTATATCTTCTTATTCCAGATGCCCCGGCTCCCACTGTCAAGGTCTATTCACCAAGCACACCTCTATCCCAATCCACGTCACCAGAGTCTCCGAAGTCGTCAACCTTTTCGACTTGGAGTACATTGACTCGCCGAACATCAAAGTTTTGGGCTGCACCTATGGCATGTTAAATTACGGTGCTTGTACAAAGGCACAGTATTATGATGACGTTATTCAAAAAGATGATACATTGTGCATCTGCCGAAGCCACAAATCGGAGTGTGATGCATCAACAGATTCGGGGACATGGTAAGAAAAATCGAAAGGATCCAGAACAAGGATAGATTTTCAGCTCTGATGGTGACCCAGTTTGGTGGAAGTCTATATATGATCTGACGACTTCACCCACCACTACCGGGATATCTTCCACCTCGACGTTGTCCCGGACGACATCCTCCACTTTTGTCACCGTCTTCACTTTTCGACTCTCAGAGTCCACTGATGTCGAAACCAAAGAGATCTCCATCGAGACCAGTTTACGATGTTCAGATTCCTCGTGCACCTTTGACATGGAGATAACCAACAATGCAATGGACTATTTTTCGGTCTCCTATGACGATGAGCCGTGAGTTTGCTACAGTATGACCTCGAAACTTTGAAATTTTCCAGCTGCGTTAATTCCTGCCATGACTCGTTTCTCAACACTCAAACTATCCATGTTAACATCTATCGCCTCGGCGGAGATCGATTAGAGGCTTTTGAGTTGAAGTTCAAGCAGGTTGTGGTTTTGAATTGTACTCGAGGATGGTTGGAAGAGGGAAAATGTTTGAGAGCTTTGAATGGAAAGGACGACGTTTGCACGTGTCAAGATGCGGATGTCTCGTGTGGTAGTGCGGGGGAGACGAGCGCGTGGTTAGTTTACTGTTTCTCGCTCAGTTTTTGAGCTATGGCAAATCTGAGCACAGATTTGAACTCGTTGGGTCCGAATACGTCGGGTGAAGCTGTTTTCAAAATGAAAACAGAAAATAAAGGAGATTCTGAATCAACGTAAGAAGTCACGTCTAGCCAACCCAACGCCATTGGGCATAACTCAGTTCATTTCAGTCCTAATGGAAAATTGACTACAGATTTGAAATCAGCTCGAAGAGTTACATCTAACGTACTCTGAAAATTCTCAAGCGCTGCGGTTGCATCGCAGTCCCCTTGATCAATTTTTTCCAGCTTGGAAGGCACCCCTGTCTGGTGGCAGCCTGACCCCCTCCACACGTCTACCCTAACCTCAACACTACCATCAACCTCCGTCTCCACTACCAAAGGACCCTTCTCCACCTCCTTCGACATCTCGCTCTATGAAACCACTGATGAGGGAACTCAAACTATCTCCATTCACACAACGCTGAAATGCACTGACACGATGTGCTCCTACAAAATCACCGTCACAAAAAGCGGTCTGGTATACTTCTCGGTGTATATCGATAACAAAGAGTGAGCATTTTCCTGTGAAGAGGGAAAAATTTTTACCCCCTTTTTCCAGCTGTCCCGAGACCTGCGAGAGCTCGTTCAACTCTGGGGACACTGTGTCCGTTTACATTGAAAAATTAGGAGGGCAACAACGAATCGATCTGTTTGATATGAAGTTTGAAAAAGTCGTGGTGCTGGGTTGCTACTCCGGGTGGTTGGTGTCTGGCAAATGTGTCAAGGCGAAGAATGGGGCGGATGAAATGTGTAGCTGTCAGGATACCGAGAACTATTGTGGACAACTGACGGACTACACAGCTTGGTTAGTAGGGGAGCTTAAGAAGGCTAACTTCAAAGTATCCGTTTCAGCACTTCCGGAGACCCTGTCTGGTGGCAGCCGAATCCTGCATACACTCCACCCACTTCTTCCCCAAAACCACCATCCAGCCAATACAGCACAGTATCTGTGACTTTGAGTGAAGCGCCTACTAACGAACAGACTGCGTTGAAGACAGTGAATATGATTGCTGCGATGAACTGTTCGAGGGATCATTGCGAATATGCAACGACAGTGAAGAATCAGAATCCCGAGTATTATACAGTGTTGAGGAATGGAGAAGAGTGAGTTAGGCCTTTTTTTGCAACAAGAACCAGCTAAATTTGTTAACGTTGCAGCTAGTTATGAACCTTTAAAAATTGAGAGATGCGTTGCGGTCGCGTCGCGGCTCAAGATCACAAGACAATATTCCAGATGCCCCGCCCCTTGCCACGGCACGTTGGCTCATGGAGACCCTAGTATAATCTTGTCAGTGCACCGGCTCGAACAACACTTGGATTTTGTCGAGTTCCAGTTCACTGACGCGCCCAAGATCATGGTCATGGGTTGTGAGGCGATGATAGAGGAAGGTTCTGGTTTAGACGAAGAAGACTATGATTACGGAGACGACACCAAGTGCGTGCACATTTTCGAGGGAACGACAACTGGTGGGAGAACGTATCACGATGATGTCTGCTTGTGTAGGGAGAGTGGGCTGAGTTGTGAAGATGGGGTTCCAGTGGGGAAGTGGTGAGTTCGAATTTCAGAATCTTGAGACCTTGAAATCTTGGATTCTTAGAATCTTGTTATCTCAAAATCTCAGAATCCCAAATCTTCTAGATTTCAGCTCATCGGGCACGGTGACCTGGTGGCAGAACGATTTCTCCACTTCCACCTCTACAGTAACTTCCACTACAATACCCACGACTACAGTCACCACCACAACACCGACCACAACTACCGTAACCACGCCCACCACGACGACAGTCTCCACAACATCTCCTTACGATCAGCGAAACTTATTCGCCTTCGAAATCTCCCTGGCGGAGGGAAGAAATAATAAGAAAAATCAAGTCATCTTTTCAACAGAAATGACTTGCGAGTCTAGGAAATGTGATTTTTCGATCAAAGTGGACAATTCGGCGCAGACATGGTTCAAGGTGTACGTTGGGAGTGATGAGTGAGTTTTTTAGTGGCCTAGAAAACTCAACCTCGTTCATTTGAACTTTCAGATGCCAAAACAAAAAGTGCTCCGGCTCTTTCTCCATCGGTCATGGTGTGAATGTTACCGTATACCGGGGCGTCGAAATGTTGGATCTGTTTGATTTCGAGTACACCGATGTTCCAAGGATCGTGGTTTTGGGATGTGAAAATGGGTTTGCAGATTACGGTAGTTGCACTCGGATCACTAAGGCCGTGAAGGTGGCGGGGCAAGATTTTGTGGATGAGATTTGCAGTTGTCGGAGTGAAAAGTTGGACTGCAAGTTGGGCAAGGAGGGGGTTTGGTGAGTGGAATAAAACTGATCTATTATGAATGAAACTGATCTATGAAAGTTTCCAGCCGTGGGGGATCTTTGAATTGGTGGAGGGAAGCTCCTATTACCACAACTACTGACGCGTCTACAACATCCGAGACAACTACAGTAACCCCAACGACGACGTCGCCAGTGGTCCCATCGTTACCGGACTTGGCGAATGTAAGATTTCTTAGGTTCAGTGAAACTAAGATACGGAATTTTTCTCAAAGTTAAAGCTTTTCGTATCCTTTAGAAACCACCAAAAGGAATTCCCGAAAACTTTACACAGCAGGTACAATCTTTATTATTTCCTCCAGGCTCCTGTAACCTTCCAGAATCTCGACTCTTCAAAACTGCCACTTTTCAGGGCGGTGTCGATCTCAACAACGTCACTCAAGTGCTCAACGACACGGAGCACTACTCGAAACAGGGTCCGAATTTGAATCGGACTCAAATTTTCGACATCACCAAAATCCTACACAACTCTGCGAATCTACCCGGGATTTCTAGAGAGGTAGGGGGTGTTTTGTTTTTTTTTCGAGATTTCTCCTAGACTTTAACAGATTCTGAAGGCTTTCTGCAGCTCCATACAGCTTGAAAGATTGTGCAGAAACCTTCAAGAATTTCTGAGAGTTTCATAGAACCTCTCAGAATCCTCCAAAATTATTCAAAATCTCTCAGAATCGTTCTAAACTTCTCAGAATGCTTCAGACTTTTCTAGGATCCTTCAGAAGCTCTCAACAACATTTAACATACCTCTTCGTTCTTCAAAACTATTCAGAACCCAATGCTATTCAGAACTCTTATCGCATTTTTTCAGAACGCAATTCAAATCCTCCAAAACATGGATCAATGTCTGAACGCTCACCGCGAACAAATCCGCAGAGGACAGTCCAAAGAATACAGGCTACTGTCAATTTTGAGACCCATGGTCATGAATACCAAAGATACCGTGATTCAGTATTTAGATGGGAAGAATCTGGGATTCAATGCCAAGAAAGTCAATTGTAATGTGAGTGTACCCTCATGGTCTAGAATTTTCCATTATAACATAAAAAAATTTCAGTCCGAAAACCACTACGACGATGGCCTCATCGACTATGGTCGAAACATCGGATTCGCTCCATTGAACGACACAAATCGGATATCTTCAACCCACCGAAATTCCATTATAGTCCCCCTTGGAGAGTTCTGTAATGATAACCAAGAAATCTCCCACGTCTTCTTCACGATATTCCGAGGCCAAAAGCTCTTCCGCGGAACGCAGGCATATCGAAGCTATGGAAAACGGTCAGAGTCCGAGAGTGATACTGTAGATGACACCTCTGAAGATCACGAGGAATTCCGGCAGCGATGGAAGAGGGATGCAAATCAGAATGGGACGGATAATGGTGAGTTTTAGAAGTGTAAGATTTTCAAACCCCTCAATTTTTTTCAGTACCCCAAATCCCCGCCCCCTCGCGCTGCATCACTCAGGTCTCTATACCTGATGTCGCCGTGATGTCAGCTTCTGTAGTTAGTAATAGGGGTGGAATTTTCTCCAACTATCACAAAATAATGAGCACTAGTAGTGGTCAGAGGACTGCCAAGCCAGCGACCATGGCCAGGCTACAGTTCAACACAGGAAACGTGAGATGCGTCTGCGCCTCCATGTATCCACATATGCCTCTTTCAGATGCTCCGCCCCCTTCACGGCAGCAAAATAGTGACTTGGTTCGATACGGCTCGACAAGAGTGGGCTCTTCAGGAGCAGTGTAAGATGGAGAGTGATGAGAATGGAGTAGTGACCGCTTCCTGCGAGCATTTGACGGATTTCACTGTTCTCATTCATGGACAATTAGATGCCGAGCAAGTCTGCAGTTGGCCACTGATAATAGTCGGGTATAGTGTTAATGGAGCATCCATATTCTGTCTGCTATTGCTCATTGTAATCGGGCTGATGTTCTAGTAAGTCTTAAAATCAAATTGGCTTGTCTAAAGATCACAGTACTTAGCATCCAAACCGATGCGATCCGCCGAATCCTCTCCTACGTTCGAGGGCAAGCGCAAACTTCTGGAGACATCATCAACCTATCGTACTACTGCATTTTCTTGATGTTCTTTGTGCTGTCTTTGTTTTTCATGGACCAGTCCAGCGGTGGGAATGAGGAAGACGGGACGACTACGTATTGTGTGGTGATCGCGGCGATGAGCTATTTTTCGTTGATCAGGTAAGGAAGGTTTCAAAGTTAGAAACTGGGTGAGAAAACTGGAACCAATCGGGTTTATAGCTTGGCTAAGTTTCAAAACCCTTTGGCTCCAAAACTTTGCATTTTTCAGCGCTATCATGATGTCAATGCTCATCGGAATCCGCATGATTTGTCACTTCTTTTCTCCAAAACTTCGCGCCTTCTTCGGCGTCATGACGTCCCCACCAGCCGCCCTATCCATCGGCATCATCATTCCCTTCTGCCTAACCCTTCTTCTGGCTCTTCTAAACACGGAATTCTTCGAACGAAACGACGCTTTCTGTTGGGTCCGCCCGGATTTTATCGCCTATGCAGTGGTGATTCCAGTGATTCTGCCTATCATCAACGGAGTGATTTGCTCGAGCTTTGCGATTTACAAAATGTTCTTCCAAGCGAAACGAGGGTTGAAGAGCAAGGAAACCTCACATTATGATGCTGAGTTTTGGTCCAAAGTATTGGGACTGATTATTATGCAGTTTGCAATGGGGCTACCGTGGGTGAGTTTTTTTGAAAACTGGGATTTCTGGTCAAATTTGAAGACATGAAAAATAGGTTCGACAATATATTTTTTATCAAGTTTTGTTGGTGTTTCAATCAATTCTATACCTTGATTTTGGTGGTCAATAATTTTTACTGTAAATGGCAGGAAAGTCAGTTTTAGCACGTCAAAATAGGTTTCCGAAAATGTGCAAAATTGTGTTTTGGAGCTCCCGTACCATCCGCAACATAGGTACCTAATTTGACAGAGATTTTCTAGAACAGTTTCCAACTAGAAAATACAATCTAAAGTTTCTTAATACCCACTGTGTACCAGTCATACACAAAGTTTCAAAAAATCGGGTAGCTGGGAAAATTTGTGTCAAGTCCTCAAAATTGATGAGTCATTCAACAAAATCTTCCGTGTTTTGTGCATTTTTGCACTAAAAATGACCATTATCTAATCAGTAAAACGCCCGGAAGCAAAAATTTCGAAACCCCCGAATTTGCTCCACCGAAAATAGTGATAACGTCATAATCAACAACGAAACGCGACCATTTGCGTAGGTCAATTAAATTGGTATTTTAACGACATACAAGAATTTTGCTCTTATGTGCTTTGAACGGAATAGTCTAGTGTTCCTTGGAATTTCCGAGCAGTGAGTAGACAGTTGACGTCTATTAGGAACAAGACTATGTACAGAAACTTCAACCAACAGTTTCTGCACTCCAAGTAGTTCTAGAATCTTGACATTTTCCAAAACTCTTCAACCCATCTCACTCCCCATTTTCCTTATTTTTCAGGGCATCGAATTTATCCTAATCGGAGTGGCAGGCTCAAGTGCATGGAACTACGTCTTCGTGATACTACTAGGAACCCAAGGCATCGATTTATTCCTGATATTCCTCTACAGGCGACAACGATTGGTGAACGAGTCACGGAAATGGAGTGCTCGTGAGGAGAAACTGGAGAGGAAGTCAAGAGCGAGGACGAGACATGCTACGGATCGAGATTTGGAAGAGACATGATAATGGTGTTGAACTTTAGTAGATGAGAAAGGCTTGATAGACTTTATAGTGTTTGGCTTTAACTTTTATGGGTACTGTGACAATTTTTTTTTTAGAAATTTCGTTCGCTTATAATTTTCACTGTTTGAGAGATGAATTTTTATGAACTTTTTTTGAGTTTGAATTGTGGAGAATCTTAAAATCCAAAAACTCCAAATTACAGAATTTAAGAATCCGGGAGTCTTGGACTGGATACATTGGAATTCTAGAAGCCAAGAATGTGTAGAAATCGAAATCCGAAGAATCCAAGAATCTCAAAATCACAAAATAAAAATTTCACGATCTCGAAATCTAAAAATTTCAAAATCTCAGACCCTCAAAATCTTAAAATTTCAAAATCTCAAAATCTCAGAATCTCAATCTAAACTGAAGTTGAGGATTCTAGGCCATCATATTCTTATAATCACGTTTTCAGCATGACATACGTCTCCCAAAACTCTAAAATTCTAGACCAACCATGACCCCCCATGTGACCCCAATGACCTCATACATACCTAACAAACAAAAGATGCCTGGCGGTCTACAAAAATTGCGTGTGGGTGTGGAAGAGACCCCGGAAAAAAAGAAACTTCAGAATCACGCACAAACGACGTAGGAAAACATATGATACGCAAACGAAGACGACGAAGAACATTTTATTATGGAAACTCTTTTGGCGCGAA
Source organism: Caenorhabditis sp. 40 LS-2015 (assembly GCA_900536305.3). Taxonomy (NCBI): domain Eukaryota; kingdom Metazoa; phylum Nematoda; class Chromadorea; order Rhabditida; family Rhabditidae; genus Caenorhabditis; species Caenorhabditis tribulationis. The sequence goes on from LR544613.1 coordinate 17,169, forward strand.
AAAAATGTTATCAGTGTGTGTGTGTGTATGTATCATCACTATTCCCCTCTCTCTCTCTCTTCCTTTCCGAGACCCCACCCTCCAAAAATTTGCTCCGTCACTATTTGAGACCCTCGGAAAATCATAATTGGTTTATGCATTCCGATGTTCTTGTTCTCTAGACAGAGAATCTGTCTGACTCTATTCCTTTTGTTCGGAGTTTTTGGAGCCACGAATAGTGCGATCTCATACCAATTCATTTTCCGGGAGAATGATTTGAATAACTTTTTGAAAATCTACTATCTGAATGTGGAAGTGGATATTAGTTTGTCGGACGATGGAACGGCGACGTTCACGACGAGTGTGCTGAACGTTTCCCCACTGCATTTCTCAATGTTTGTCAATGGCAGGAAGTGAGTTTTTATTAGATGGTGAGATAAAAATGGTATTGATTTTCTGGAAAACTGGAAATGTATATGGAAAACCTTACAGTCGATGTAAAATCTGATGGAAATTCGAATTTCAAAAGCTTCAAATTCCAAGATTCTAAACGGTTCGAAAACTGAAAAAATGCTGTATAATTCAAAAAATCGAAACAAAAGCTCGAAATTGTTGAACGACATTCACCTCTAATGATTCTGAAATGCTGAAAATTCTGGAGCCAAAATTTTGAAAATGTTCGTGAATTTTGAATTTTCAAAATCTTTGAGTTTCTTGGATTATGAGTTTTCATGGAACCTGAATTCCCATAACCTGAATTCCCATTCTCAAATTTTTAAGAATTCTGAATCTCCATGGGCTCCGAATTCTCCTGAATTCTAATTTTTCATGCAGAGTTTCTCCGAAATTTGATCCAATTTCCCAAAAGTGATTTCCATTTTTAGACCTTCCTCCTAATTTCTTCATCTTCTTAACTCTAAGTGTATGTACACACACACTAAGACCTCTAAACAAACACTAAAATTGCTTAAATTTTCTTATCATGTCCATGTCCCCGCGTTGACCGAGACTTGATGGACTTTTTATTTGCAATTAAAATTTGGTCGAAACATTTTTTGACACCTTTCGGGTGAGAAATCGAGGTGTTGGTCTCGAATACTGACTAGAAATTCAAAAAAAATGTTTTCAAAGTGAAAATTTTCCAGTTGTGGAATCATCAATATCCGATGTCAATTCAAGATCCAACCAAATCAAACGCTCAACATTGTGGTCTACAAAATCGATATGGTAAACTTTCTTCTCCACAAAAAAATTTAAATTTCCCGCTCAAAACAACACCAAAATTTCAGCAAACCAACCTAATCAGTTTCTACTACCGCAACAATACTCAATACCCGGACATCTACATAAACGGATGTCCTGAAACGATGAAATTTGGCTCTTGTGCCTATGGATCTCAATTATCAACAGATACTCAAGGAAACTCATACGCCGACTCAATTTGTGTGTGTCAGGGACTGTTTTCGAGTTGTCTTCTGACGGCTAATGATTCTTGGTGAGTTTTTGATTATATGGAAAATTTGAATCGAAAAATTTGAAGTAGCAAACGTTTTGAAAAAACTTTTAAAAAATTAATAACTATCATGATTTGATGCAGTTTCAAAACATGCCGAGTTAGAATTTCTGTGTTCAGATCATTTGAATTGAAAATCATGATAACGAAGGTTTTGAATTCATTAAGAACATTTCAAATTCGGAGTCTCGAAAAGTTCGAAATTTGAGTAAACCTCTGCATCCCACTTTGGTTAAAACTAGTTTCAGTATCAACCGTAATTACGTTAAACTCTGAAAAAAAGCGAGAATGAGTAAAATCTGAATCTGAAACTGGAAATAATGATTTTTCGAAAATTCTGAATCCAAAAGCAAAATCTGAACTTCAACCCCATGAAAACCAATAAAAACTTCTGTCATCTGAACTGTTTTTTTTTGGTTGATTTTTGTAGAAATTCTTCATTAATCTTTGAGCGATTTCAATTTTGTATAACGTTTCAAATTTTAAAAAGTTATAGCCAACACCGAGGACAACTAGGTTCAAACCAAAAAAATAACCACGTTCAGCGAAACAAAAAATATATCATTCCAGCATTGCAAACCGCCCATTTTGGAACTACGACCCAACTACGGATGTCACGGATAGTACCACTACTAGGTTCGATGATTCAACTAGCACGTCTTCTCAACCCACAACGTTGACGACCATCACAACAACTACAGTAATCCCAACTACAACTACACTAATCCCAACTACAACTACAGTAGTCCCCAATACAACTGTGGTCACCACCACCACCACCACCAGAGCTTCCACGACCGTACCAACGACTACAAAGCTTCCCACCACCGCTACCACCAAGGCCGCCACCACCACAACCGCTTCCACCACCACCACAAAGTCTACCACCATGACTACAAAACCTCCTACAACTAGACTACAAACTACAACCAAGCTTCAAACAACAACAAAGGTACAAACTACAAGCAAGCCACAAACTACAAGCACGCCAACCACCATCACTAGCACCACCACTACTCCTACTACTACTACTGCTACTACTACGTGTGATACCCAACTCGTGCATAATTAGTGAAAGTAATCGATTCTCAATTATAGAACGGTGACGAATTCGACAAAGCCGCCTTCGACGACGCCGACGTCGTCTGGAATTCGGACGACGTCAACGACGTCCCCGCCGCCGCCGCGGACGACAACACCCGACATGTTTGTGCCGACGCTGAAAAATTTGAGCGATGTTAGTCATTTTAGAAATTTTTCATATTTTGGAATTCATGTAAACACTCACAAATTGGCACACCTTGAGAGAAGTAGGTCAGTATCGTTAATCGGATTAATAGTTTTTTTTCCGGTGGAAACGGAAACTTGAGGAGGTCAAAGAATGGGTGGAAGTCGATTTTTGAATTTTTGAACTTTTTCAGGTTCTGGGGATACGCAGAATTGAAAAATGCCTGATATCCAAAAATCAAAGAATGAAGTATTCCGAGAATCCAAAAATCCAGAAATCTGAGAATCTCACTATCTCACATTTCCAGAACTCCCGGATTCAAGAAACCAAGAGTCCGAAAATCCAGAGTATTCAAAGAATCCATGGAATACAAAGACTCACAGAACCTCAGAACTTCGGATTCAAGATTACAGTACCCTTATGTCTCATGATCCTACAATATTCTTTCAGAGCGGCGTCGGTCCCAACAACATCTCCACCGTTCTCAACGAGACCCTGACCTACTCCAGAGAGGGTCCCAATCTCAATGCCACTCAAGTCATGGAAATTTCAACGATCCTGGTCAACGCCGCCAACGTGCCAGGACTGAATGCCGAGGTGAGGAGAGGTGAGAGAGTGAGAGAGAGAGAGAGAAAGAGAGAGAAAGATATACAAAAAATGACACTTGCAAAACCGTTACAGTAATCCACAGTTATCCAAACTTGTAAAACAAACTTTGCAGAACTCCTACCAAATCCTTCGCAACTTGGACAACATGCTCTATGTATCACCAACTACCATGTATCAGAGTGGGAACTCTCCGCAAAGGTAGGTGGCGTAGAAAACGCAAGTTGAAGTAAGTTAAATCATTCTAGAGTCCTCGACTGCCTTGGCACCATGGTCGACAATTGTATGGATCATCGTATCGAGTACTTGGAGGGCCAGAATCTGGGATTCAGCTCCAAAAAAATCGACTGCTCAAATCTAGGGACCGATGATGGAATGTTGGATTTAGGCACCAAGTTTGAGCTGATCAACACCACGGACTCGCTTGGAAAATGGCACAGTATAGTGGTGCCCCTGTCGGATTTGTGTAGTACACAAGATCGTAAGTAGAAAGACCCCATCTCGATTCCTATAACAGATTTCGAGAAGTGGTCAACAAACGAAATGTTCATTACCACGTTAACAACTTCTTGATACATGTTACAGTAACCGAGATAAATTGGCTCAAAGAAGACCTCGAATCTATTACAGTATCCCACGTGTTTTTCACCATTTATCGAGACACCTCGCTGTTTGTCGGACCACAACTTTATCGAAGTTATACTGGAACGAATCATCCGATTTCGTCGGGTCAGGCGGAGACGTACACCCCGCCGCCGAGATATGCGAGAAGTGTGAATTATGGATACGATGAGGATTGGGAAGATAGAGAGATGGCCAATGTTACTAGTCGTGAGTTTTGGATTTTCCGGGCGTCTTCGAGAACTAGGCCTCCTCACAATTAGCTCTCTTCAAAACTATACAAAATCAAAGCTTCCAGAAACCGTGCCCCTCTCGCCATGCGCTCGCCAAACCTCCATCCCATCCACCCCCGTTATGAGTGCCACTGTGCTCAACAACGGCGTCGCCGTCTCCGTCGTCAGTTCGACTTCTGAAGCCACCATGGCGTTGCTCAGATTCAACGTTTCCACATTACTAAGACCCCTTCACGGACAGTTCAAAGTCACTTGGTGGGATGTTGGAAGGATGCAGTGGGCAGATAATCGGATGTGTGAGATTGTCAAAGATGCCGATGGTATTCTGGAGGCCAAGTGTACACATCTCACGGATTTTGCGATCATAGTGGTGGGTCTTTTTTCGGGAACTATATCTCTGAATTTTTCGTCATTCTTCCTATTTCTAGGACGCCGCTCTAAACGACCCCAACGTCTGTGACAATGCCCTGATCACCCTTGGGTATGTGGTCAACGGACTCTCGATATTCTCGCTAGTTTTTCTCACTTTCTTCAGTCTCGCTGCTTAGTGAGTCTCTTCTCTTTGAGTTTCGGTTCCATCCATCACCTTTACAGTATCCCCTCGCTCGCCAACTCTCGACTCTACAGTTACATTCGTGGCCGGAATCTGGCAAGGCGCGATTTCTTGGCACTCGCCTATCATTTCGATCTGCTCTTGTTCTACGTGTTCTTCACCGTCTTCTCTAATCAGTACATCTCGGGAACGGCGTGCACGACTATGGCCGCGGTGATGTACGCGTTGTTGTTGTGGTAAGTTTTGAGAGATTGCTCAGCTTAGCAATGAGCAAATCTCATGGAAATTGGTGCACTCATAGAGAAAGGTATGATAAGGAAACTGTCACATTTCACCAATTCCAGCTCCCTTCTCCTGACCATATTCCAAGCCCTTCGCAACATTGTCAGTTTTCTCCCGAAATCCTTCTACAAGTGCCTGGGAATCTTGCTGAGCACCCCATCAGTGCTCATTGTCTCTGTTGGTACGCGTTCTCAAAAAAAAGAGCCTCGCCCCCTTATTTCACAAAATTTCAGCCGTGCCTTTCACTCTTTCCATCTTCCTTCTCGTCTTCACAAAATTCTTCGACCGCCAAGACTGTTTCTGTTGGGTGCGCCCAGACTATGTTGTCGCCGCTATTATCATTCCGGTCACAATTTTGCTATTCTCTACAGTCATCTGCACGAGTTTCATGATCTATAAAGTGTTTTGCGGGATGAAGAGGAAATTCAGTCAAGGGGTGAGTATTCCACCTTGTGGGCGGAGCCTAACACAAGATGTTTTAGGGCCACCACTACGACCCCAACGTGATCACCAAAATCGTCTCCATCGTAGTAATGCAAATCTCGCTGGGACTCCCTTGGGTCCTTCAATTCGGCACCCTCTATTCCCCATATACCACTTTCTGGCACTACCTTTTCACCATCGTTCTCGGATCCCAAGGAACCATTCTATTCCTGATTTTCCTCTACAAACGGTATAGAGCATGGCAATCGGAAAGTGTGCTCAAGTCGCGGGAGCCCAGTTATTATAAGGATTCGACAAGGAAAAAGAGGAAAGTGGCCAAGGAGGAGAGTCTCGGATCCAGTTCGGACACTTTCAATGAGTATTGATTTAGTTTTTATGCGACGATTATGAGATTTGCTATGCTTTTTGTATATATTTGAAGAAAAATAAACGTACTTGGTGACCGAAGTGAGTGGTGGTGGTGCGATTTGGTTGACTCGTTTGGGTGCAGTTGGCGTGAGGGGTCTGAAATTTTGAAGGATGAACATTTTGACTTTAGAGGGTGATTTTGAGAGCACTAGCAGTTTTCACAAAAGGTTCCGTTCTGAAGAACTTTAATTACCACATGAATGAAGATATTTACTCAAATTTGAAAAATTGTACAGTTTGAAACATGAGCTATCTGTCAGCCAATTTCAGAGACATTATTTTCAATGGAGATAAGACTCTTGAAAGATTTGTCATGGCTCATGATGCTCTGTATGGTTTTATTATTGTTTGTTGCAATTGTAAAATTCGACCGACATTTCGTCCAATTGGAAACCAAAATACTTTAAAGTTTCAAGTTTGCAGATTGATTATGGATGAAGTTTTGAAGTCTTCGTCGCCCACAAACATACTAAAATTTTGGACTTCCGTAACTTGATAATTTTTTCAGATGTGGATTTGAAAATGACCCATTTGATGGCTCGAAATTTCACCTGTTTGCTTTCTGATTTACAGACTCTAAGATTAGCTCCAAGTTCACAGATTTCGAAAAAAAAAAACTCACTGAATCTGTGCTGCTCCCGAATGACTATCATAGGAGATATGAGACGCTGGCGAGAGGTGCTCGTAGGCCTTCTGAGAGGTAGACAGGTCTGTGTTGGAGTCTCCACCCACTTCATGATCCAATAGCTTCTTGAGTCGATCCGCCTCGAGGAGTGCCTTTTCCTTCTCCCAGTCCTGAAGGGCGCGCTCGTCTCTGGAAAAATTTAAAGGTCTTGTTACTCAATCAAAGTGACTTAAACGTTTCAGAAATTATAAACCCAATTTTGCTCGTAAAGAGGTGACGTTCTGAAACTCTGGAACTGCTAGAACCTAGATATTGAACACTGAGTTTTGACAAACATAACAACACTCACTGCTCACTGAGCCTCTTCTCCCGGTTCAACTTCTTAGGTGTCACTGGCTGGAATGCTCCTGCCTGTTGAGCCATTTGTTGCTCTGCAATCAACGCACGGGCTCCTGGCGACAACTGGGAGATGTCCACGTATTGCTGTTGTTGGTTGTAGCGAGCCACGGATGCCGGCGACATTTGAGCAAAGTCAAAGTGTGGAGGATATTGTGCCTGAGGCTGGATTTGAACTCCAAGGGGTTGTTGGGATGCTTGTTGTTGTTGCTGTTGGAAAGGCCCCTGTGATTGTTGCATCTGCTGGTACTGTAGCTGAGCCGGTGTCTTCTGTCCAAGTTGTCCGAGTTGCTCGGTGATCTGATTGATCCTCTGATCCGCTGGCGCATCATAGATATCAAACTCGGACAACAACTTCTGATCGGTCGGACTTATCGGGACTGGTGCTGCCGCGGTCTTGTGTTGTGGCACTGGTGGCGGCTGTTGCTGCGCATAATATTGCTCGGCGGCTCGTTTCAGATGCGGTGGGACGTGCTCAAAGTCATGGGGGAATCCAGGCGAGTCGGGAGCCATTGATGAAATCTGCTCAAATTGAGTGGAGTCGCGAGACGTTGGCGAGAGATCCATGTTCTTGGTCTGATGGAGATGCGTGTCGACGGAATGAAGCACCGAGTCGAATTTTTCTCTGGTCGCGTCGATGGCGGCGCTGGAATGATATTTTGGTTAACTTTGAAATACCCGAAATTGACCAGGCGAGGCTTATTCGGATCACTTTTTCAAGATGAAAACGATTACAGATGTGTCCGATTTCAAGATTCCAAATGTGTAGTCAAATTTGTTCTAGCACATCTATGATTCGAAAAGAACTCACCCAACATTCAAGTCCACTTCCAAGTTGGGAAACTTGTTGGCTGCTTGCTCCGCGAGCTCGTGGACTTTGTTGGTGACCGCGGGCACTTGCTCCTTGAGGTACTGATCCGCTTCGCGCATCAGTTCTTCAGCGCTTTCCGGGATGTGTTGCTGGAAAAAATCAGTTCTCTGGGGGGTCGGAAATTTGTTCAGGAACGTTTTGAAACCGGCCTCATGGAATCTACGGAGTCATTTAATCTACAGAATCAATCAAAAAATCCCCACCACTTTCTCCTTCACATCGTGCAACGTGTCGCTAGCCGCTGCTAGCACATGAGATACCGAAGTTTGTGCCTCTTGCACGACGTCCTCCTCCACCTTCTCTCCCGACTCCTTCTTATTCTTGTCGTCGAGCAGTTTGAAGAAGTAATAGACGAAGGCGATGGCGGCGAACGTCAGCAGGTAGCGAGTAAATCCGGAAAAGACCAGAAAGTGCTCCGGCTCCGGGCACTCCTCCCACTCGTCCGGGTCGTACCCGAGACGCGCGTCGAACACCATTGGTGATTACGGGGTGGGGCCTGGAAAATTTGTTTTGAAAAATCGAAGGTTTCTGGATTAACGAACAAAGAAAATAGATAACACTAGTTTTCATCTATTTTAAAACCGAGGCGCCACTTGAAATCATCAAAGTGGGAGGAGCCTGTCCAGGTTCGAGCCAAGCCTCTAAACAGCCAAGATAAAAGACAAACAGACGCTCTCGTTGTCTGCGTTTCTTGCCAATAGATACTCTCTAACCCTCCAACTTCAAACAGGTATAACCCGGCTCTCAGAAAAGCTAGAAAACCGGTTTTTTGATGAAACTGAAGCTGGTGAGTTGCTCTTTGAACAAAATATATACAAAAAAACTTATACCTGGAAAATCTTATTAAATGCGGAACGCAGAGGAAAGGCATTTTGTAGGCGGAGCCTAATGTCTCCAAAATGTGTCCAAAAAACCTGTCACAACTTTGAACGTTTATAACTTGGCTCAAAATGAAGCTTTTGAAGAAATTTTTTTTTCTCCTTTTTGGTGATAATGGGCCAATTGTCTCTATCAAATTTCAAACCAATTGGAGCTATGTGGGCTCCGTGGTGAGCCGGAAAACACGTGGCATCCGAAAATCAAAAATTTCCTTTCACCTCTTCGTTTGAGAGAACCAGTTGGCCAATCAACTTGAAATTTGAAATTCCCATCAAACTTGTTATGTTCTATCGATCTATAACTTTATTTTATCGAAATTCAGAAAAAATTTTTGACTCAAATTTTTTGGTTTTTCGCTCATAACTTTTTTAGTTTTGGGAGTTGACCAGATATTCCGTTAAAAATGGACGAAGCTTAAAAAGATCCTTCGATCTATGTAAAGATTGTACGATGTTTAGTTGAAAAATTTTCCAAGATGAGCTATTTAAGATATTTTAGGCTTGAAAATAACTTCTAACGCTCAGTATTGCTACAACTGAATCAGGACGATTGAATTTTGGTAATGTCATTTCTAATGAAGTTTTCTAATGGAATATGAAGTTTCGAAAGGTTTGAGTAAGTTTCAGCTTATTTATGACTATTTCTAACACACACTCAGCCTAAATGAAAATTGGTCAGAAAAGTTTAATTTTAAAGTTTCTTGGATCAAACTAACAGTGTTCCAGTTCAAAATTTTTCGTAGATTACGAATATCTTATTCGTTTCTCGATACATCGAACTCAAAATGAAGCTGCCCATGTGCGGTCAGTCCTGTAATGTCCCATAACTTCTTCGAGTTCGCACTCGGGAGGGGAGGAGGAAGAGAGGAAGAGTTGCCAACGAAGATGTAACTGCCTCCTGCAACGATGTTGCACGTGGCAGGTGTGGCGCAGTGGCAGCGCGCGGCGGTGGTGTTCAGCTGATGAGGGTTCGATTCCGTGAAGTGTTCCCTCATTTTTTATATATTTTTATCTCAATTTGGGCCGTAGGCCCCGAATTCAATCTTAGTTTGGGCCGAAGGCCCACCAAGTGAGGGGCCGTAGGCCCCGTTATAAAAAAAACTGCGCGGCGCAGCCGTGCCCAGCGGAACCGGCCGGAGGCCGGGGACGCTAGTCAGGAAGGTTATATTGAGCATCCAAGTTTTTGGCACTTAAAGTTTTACTCGAAAAATGCACATTTACATGAAAACTTGATGTATCCAAAATTCCTTGGCATGTTCAAAATCCTTTGTAATTCTCTCCATGAAAACGAAAAAAGCACAAAGAACTCTCTCAGTTACTTCTTCATGCATCCTTTTCTTGTTCCAACAAAATCTGGGCGCTCGAGTTTCTTTCAAAAAGTTTCCGTCCTCTTCTCTACTCATACAATGTAATGTAGAGCGTCAAGCATATCAGAGGGAAAACGCTGTGAAACAGCGAAAAGAAAAAAACGACTCGACTCTCTACTTTGTAGGCTCCACCCGGACAAGAAGTCGAGAAGATGAAGAAGAGGAAAGGAAAAGTTGTGAAAAACGAAGAGGAAAACAAGAAGAAAGCCCCGCCGATGAACTCTTGTCATGGATCGAGTTGAGGGTGAGACAGAGAAATGGAGAGACGCAGAGAACGAGAGAGATATTGTGATTGGTGTTGGTGGTAGTAGTGACGGGGATGATGGAGGGAACTTCTTGAAGATGAGCGGATGGAGAAAAAACAACATTTGTGTTGTCCGGACGGCAAAAAATAACAAGAGTTTTTGGTTTGTTCGTGGACAAGATGGGGATTGGGTTGCAGAGTTCTGAAGACATTCTGACGGATTCGAAAAATCTGTAGAGCTTGCTGAAGAATTTCGAATTGATGAAACTCTGCATTTTGAGATGCTCAGAAAATCTTCAAAGTTGTGAGATTCGGAAGAATTGGATTTGTAAAAAACACAAAAACCGAAATTTGATACGATTCAAGATATTTGAAATCCAAAAAATATGAAACTTCATTATTTTCGAATACGAAAAATGAGGAAAAATTGAAAAGCAGCAGTTTCAAAATATCTCGGTTTCGATATTTCCCCGTTTGAAATTTCCCGGTTTCAAAATTTATCCAACTTTGACTAAAAACCAAACAAAATCGTTCAAAACCCTTGCAAAAAATCTCAGTTTCTGTCCTCCCACGCCAGTGGTTTTCTGACCCTCACGCCTCAAAAATCTCGCCGTCTCAGTACTATTTGCTCTTTCGAAAATCAAACAGTAGCCAGCCATGGCATCATCATTACCATCAAAGTTTCCGCTAACACTGGTCTAGGTGTGTTAAAAAAAAACAACGACACTCCGCGTCTACATCTAGTCCATCCCAAAAACCAGCTTGAAATCAGAAAGAAAATTCTTCGAGGAAAAAATAAATGAACCATTTTTGTAGATGGAACAATTTTTTGGTATGTAGATCAAAAGTTTTTTGTGGATCGGAAGCTCTGATTGTCCCCTCCTCAAAATCTGCAGAGCTCAAAAAACAGATTCATGTTTAGAAGACTTGGAGAATCTAAAGCTGAAGTTCAAGATTCCAAACGATTTTCAAAATCTAAAAACCTCAAATAAAATAGGTATCAATAGACATAGGTAACTGAGAAATCAATCCTCAATGGCATCATCCCTTCGCATCAGACAAGACATCACACAGCGATATAGTGGAGCGATTAGAGAGACGCAGAGAAAAACACCGAGAGAGCTCTCACGGGCGGGACGGAAGGTGAAATATAGAGAGAGCGCACGGGGGGGACCCGGGTCCCCGAGAGAAAATGAGCAGTTGTTTAGAGGTTTGTATGTTGTGTGTGTGTGTGTGTGTGTGTGGGAACGGACGGGATGGCAGGAAGAGACGGGGATCGATTGGAATCAGATGAAAACTTCGGAAGAGCCGATGAGAGGGACCGAGAGAAGAGGAGCGGAGAAAAAGAGGCAATGATGATCTATGAGTCGTTTTGAATCGGAAGAAATCGAGAGAAGAGCAATAAATACTTGGTGGAAGTCCCGAGGTGTCTCTGAAGAAAGGGGGTGGTGATATGATGGACAATGAGCATTTCTTCGCGTAAGAGGTCATTAGTGATGGATGATGGAGGGCCTGGAGGTGTGCTGTTTTATTGGGCAGATTGGAAGGTGATAAAAAATTTTGAAAAAAAAAAAACGTTTTTGGTACTGCTGTTTCTCGAATGTGCGCGATTATTTTTAACCAGAAGGCTGCGCCCCTCTGGGGCCCCGCCGGCCCAAACATTCAAGTCCACTTCCAAGTTGGGGAACTTGTTGGCTGCTTGCTCCGCGAACTCCTGGACTTTGTTGGTGACCGCGCCCGCATGAGCTCATTTTTTGTCAAATCGAAAACCGAAAAAGACGGGCATCATTCAGGCTCCATTCCTGATAACCTGTGAAAATTTGGGAAAATTTGGTCCAGTGGGGACTTCGCTAGGGCGGGTGACACGACACAGGCAGACACACAGACAGAATTTTGCGTTTGTTAATAGTAAAGATTGCGCGTCTTTTAGCCGTGGTAGATCAAAATCGACCCCTTGAAATTTTAGTTAAAATTTTTGGTTCGTTTGATCTACTGGTAGTCCGAGATGAACAGTGTCATCAACACACGATAAAAGTTGAGAAGCGGAAATCGAAAATTCCGAAAATTCAGAATTCCAGAATCCCGGATTTTCAGAATTCCTGCATCTTCGAATCGTAAAATTTCCAGAATCTTAAAAGACCAGAATCCCTCAATTATCGGAATAGTAGAATCTCGGAATCTCAGAATTTCATGTAATCCCTGAGTTTCAGAATCTCTTAGTCACAAATTCAAAACCCTCCGAATTCCAGTTCTTGATATTCAGAATCCCGGAATCTCTGACTCTCCAGAACTTCAGGATCCTCAGAATATCAGATTTCCGAACCCGACAACTCAAAAATCCCTGAATACCAGAACATCAGACCCTCAAAATCTTAAAATCTCAAAAGCTCAGAACACGAGCCCCCTTGTTTCTCCTGAAGATTTTGAGGTTCTGATCAGTGTGTACTCTCGAGAAAAAATTTCTCGAGAAATGCCCCTCTCGAGAAATTCCTCGAGAAAAATTCGAGAAATTCCTCGAGAAATTTCTCGAAAATTTCTCGAGGAATTTCTCGAGAAATCCCTCGAGAAATTCTCGAGAAATTTGATAAACAAGGCGCACTGGTGTAAAGGCGGAGCATCGTTGTTTTTTGCAAAACTTAAATTTGAGTAAATTCCTTATATTTTTGGAGACTTTTTCCCAAAAATTTCATCATATTCTCTTGATACGCCAAAAATTTGAAAAAAGTGTTGGAAAGTCAAAATATCTGATCGTTTTTTCACTAAACGGGAAGATTTGCATTGAAAATGGTATCTGACTTCAAAATGAAGAAAATATAACAAAATTTGTAGAAAATTTCGTTAAAAACAAAATTTTCTCGAGAAATTTCTCGAGGGATTTCTCGAGAATTTCTCGAGGGATTTCTCGAGAAATTTCTCGAGAGAATTCTCGAGGAATTTCTCGAAACCTTCTCGAGAGTACACACTGGTTCTGATGTTCTCAAATTCTATAGCAGCTCCAAAATTCCGAATTCGCCACCAAAAATCGCAGAACGTCATTAAAAAAACATTTAAAAACTAAAGCTTCAGAGTTCAACTTTATTTTCAAAAACAAAAAGGCGCATAAAAATTCATAAAAACCTCTCTCTTAAACTTGATTTCTCTTGATCTTCTTCCAAATCGCTGAATCCTTCTTCTTTGGCTCGTTCTTCTTGAAGAGTCTCGCCGCCTTCTTGTTTTCCTTCACGTCTTCAGAATCCTCCACGTCTGCAGTCTCCACAACAATCTTCTTGGTCACACCACTGGATCTTCTCTTCTTGGATTCATTTGTCATTTTTAAAATCCTTTTTATCGAGCCTCCTTTCTTGACTACTGCTGCTGGTTTCGGGTCCTCTTTCTTGCTCTTCAAACCGTCCAACTTCTTCAAAATCTCATGAATGTAGGCAGTGAGATGTGAAGAGCGGGAGAGTGGAGCCAGGATATTCTCGAGGTCCATTTGGGTGGCGATGCCTTGTGGGATGGTTCGGGTGGCCAGAAATTTCAACGAGTTGAGGACCTAGAATCAGATATCTTTAGATTCTAATGATAAGATTCTCAGTATCTCAGAATTGCAGGTTTTAAAATTTCAAATCTAATTTCTAAGAATCTTGTATCGAAAGTCGACAATTTGTCGTCAAAACCAAGACTATTCAAAGACTTAATCTGCAGATACATTGGGATTGGACAAACTTTCTTTAAACTTTTCGAGTTCCTATTCTACAATTTTCCTTGAAAAAAAACTCACATCCTCTCCATCCCTGACTCGAACAATCATCGTCCTGATAGCCAAATCCTTGATCGGAGCCATTTTTCTTCAAGCGAATGTGAAAATCGATTCTGACAGTGTACACGTACACAATGACGACCACTTTCTGTGTATGGTCTCAGGGGGTCCTTACGAGGGGGTGTGTTGGGTGAGTGCAAGTGTGTGTGTGTGTGTGTACAAAAGAATGTGTGAGCTAATCGACGAAGAGAGACAAAACAGAAGAGAGAGGACAAAGAATAGTTGGTCACAGGCAGTGAGGGTGAAAATGTCACAAATGGACTGGTCAATTCGACGATGATGACATTTTGCTCATGCTGTTAGTAGTGAACTCATAAACTATCGTGAAGGAAGATATACAATTTGACAGTTCTCACAATTGCGTCGAGAAATGCCGGTGGGCCCGGAATGGCTGAACAAAAATAGCTTATCAACTAGTAATGGGTTTCGATGGTGGATATGAAGTAGGTCAAAAACTATCGGTGGGCCATGGCTGGTGGATCTAAAGTAGGTCGAAAAAATTCGATCCTGCCATTTTCTATAAAGGCAATATTCTGAATCTTTTGTCTGCTGAACTTTGAGTCGTCGTGTACTGAATTTCAAACCGTGACGTCTTTTCAATATTCATTTCTGTGATTCTCTGGGTACCTGACGTTGAAATGTTGCCGTCTTCCTAATTCTCCATTTCGCGATCATCTGAAAGTCGAGATTCAGAATTTTAACGCCTTCGAAGTTTGATCTTTAGTCATTTGTAAAACTGAAATTGTGATTTCCAAATTTTCACTATTTTTCATTTCGGTCCCTTTCTAGATAAAACGTGCATTTTTCCTCCAAATAATGTTCCCATCAACCTAATCCATCTTCAAGTGGATTAGACACACTCTGCAACAAGGTATGCATATTCTTCGAGAGTTTTCGGTTCACGAACTATTCACGGATTATAATCCGTTTAGGGAGCGTAGGATGTACGGCTTCGTCGTTTTTAGCAATCCAAGTCCATTTTTGGAGGGAAGAGATTAGTAATCAGAAAACGGAAAGTGTAGGAGAGGAGAGGCGCTTTTGTTATCTTATTAGGCGGGGAGAGAATACTTATATTCGATATTGGTATAATTGGTTGATTGATGGGATTTGCATTGATGATAACAGATGACGACACGGCGATATGTGATCGGGAAAAAGTTAGGAGATGTTGATGACAAGCGTGGAGAAACGATGAGCAAATTATGAAAAAAGTTAAGAAATTATGAGTTTCTGGAAAATCGGAAGAAAGTCTTGAAAAACAATTGTAAGAAAAACTGGGAAATTGAAATGAAACTTTGAATACTGGAGCTGAACTTCTTCAAAACTTGAGTTGAAGATGCAGAAATTAAAGCAAAATCTCGGAAAATCTTCAATTCCAAATTTCGAAAAACGAACTTTGAATCTTGATAAACCGAACTCAACATTTGCAAAGCTGAACTCAAAATCCGAAAACTCAAACTGAAATCGCAAGATATTTGAACACGATATCGAACATCTGAATTCAAAATTCCAAAAAAATTGCCGCTCAAAATTTTGGGAGTAGAACTAAAATTCCGAAAAGTTAAGACAAATTCGATTCATGTGTCAGTGTCCTTGTGCCCTTATTGAATGAAAAATCTATCCACAAATCCATTCAAAAAACCGTTGAAAATTTTGAAGTTTTCGACAAAAACTCAGTTTAGAGTTTTCAAAAAATCAAACTTCTCCGATCATGATATGGTTTTCAAATTCAAACTTTGCCGATTTTTTTCCAACTCTTCGACCTTATAATCATCTCAACACCGCCTAACACCTTCATTTCATCCCTCTCTCCCCAATTCAAATCCACCACTTTTTTCCCCACCATCATGATCTGATCCCCCCACACCCCAACCCGACCATTTCAATTCACAAGGCCATTCATTTCGACTGTCGGGCGTGTGTTGTTGAACCATCACAACCATCATCAGTCCTCCTAGACACGTTCAAACATTCCGAACACACAACGACATAAAACTTACAAAAAAAGAGTTGTGGCCTCTATTCCAAGTTGTTCAGAGTTCGTTTTCAACAAAGCCTCGTCGACTGAAAAAGATGCCACTAAAATAGATACTGAAAAAAACTCGGACTCACAAAAGATATATTTGTTTTTGTCGAGTATCCTAGCTTTAGATCTACAGTAATTTTCAACTGAGACTCTGAAAAATGGTTCAACATTCTCAGTTTCGGCTAATACTTTGAGGGCATTTTCATCAGGTCTAGAACTCTATTTTTGTAGTTGACAACTTGCTTTGTATGACTTTCTATGACTTCCTCCAAAATAGACATGCCCTGAAGTAGCAGAATGGATCGGATCGTGAACACTTGCGCTAATGTCTTTTGTGAGTCAAACTTTTTGACGTTCTTCGCAATCCATCAGACTTTCATCTTGTTTTTGTTCTTTTCCACCGTTGCGGTAGATCCAAAAGTGTCGATAAGGAACGAGGCAGAGAAGGAACAGTAAACCTCAATGTTCAGTGAGACAAAAGAGTTAACTACCGGGGATACTTCATTAACCTAGTATGTAGACTTAATTTGGTAACTTTGAAAAGACAAGAAAGTTCCTATCGACCCATACAATTTTCATCAAAACCCTACCACTACCAATCTAGAAGGGGAGCTGTGAAACCATACCTATACATCTATCTGTTTTTCTTGATGTACCCGCTGTTATTAAGAAATTTCTAAAATTTTTCCAAAGATGGTCTGTCTATCCAGATGTCCCACCTCTTCAGCCATAGTCATCTGTTCTTCCCGTCCACCCACCTTGAAGAAATATCTGTTTACTTTTCATCTCCCCCCTCGCTATCACCTCCATCATCTAATTGTCACCTTCTCCTCCTTCTTCTGTTTTCCCACCACCACGACGTCGTCTCCAAACAGAAGACGTTGTCTTCCAAGCGACCTTCCAACGGTAGAGGGGGGAGCGCTCAACCGTTTACGAGGCCTCCGCGTCTTCTACTTCTACTGACTACTGGCTACGGTCGACTGGTAAGAAGAAGACGACGAAGAAAGACCTTGACTCTGAGGAGATCGTATCGTGGAAGCGAGGAGACGCAGAGACACACAATCCGATATATACCGCCTGGTGGTGTGCGGTGGCTTCTCAATTGCAGGCAGATCATCATGACAGTTTGGGGGAGGAGGGTGGTGTCCCCAATTTGAATATACGCCTCTAAGTGGAGACACCCTTTGCCCAATTTTGTAATAGCGGTTCTGGAGGAGTTGTCTAGTTTCCGAAAGTTCGTTTTGTACTTTTTCTGGGTTAACTACCCCCCAATGAAGAGGGTGATCAAATCTTATCAGTCATCACGGTGGGCCTATGTTTCTCTCTGGTAGATCAAAATCCGAGCTTTCGATTTAGAGGTCGTTGTGCTCCAAAAGCGCATAACCTGGTTTCAGGTTAGCGGATCGTACCGGAATTTGAATGAACTGATTTCCGAGTTGCGACTTCTTATTTCCGACTTACAAACTTCTACTCTTTTACAGCTTTGCAACCTACCCACTAACTCACCCTAAGTTTCCTCACCACTATTCTCAAGTCTCAAGTTTTGGTTTCAATTCAGTTTTCATTCCATGTCCAAATCTCACTTTTCTCGTTTTCCAAGACCGGGCTATAAATCACCCAGTCACCCCAACCCAACCCTACCCCTTCGCTGTCCTTGCCTTTCATTGTCAAACTGTCGAAACTTGTTATTTTATTTTACATTTTGAGGCTATACATTTTGTTACAAACATTTTACAGTTAGGGGAGCGTAAGAAGTGGAAAATTGGGGAAACTCGGCCACTATGAAGATTGTCTTTCATTTTGAGCCAATGCACCGACTAGGGAATAACCTGAGTAATGTTTGAAGTTACAAAATGTGTCATATATCATTGGAAAGCTGAGAAAATTTGCAATCGATTGATATGTTTTGTTTTTGCCTTTTAAAAATTTTTTTAAATTTATAAATTCTCTATTTCAAATCTGTGAAATCTCTCACTTCTCGATTGCCTAATTAGCCATGCCAATCTCTCTACGAATCTGTATTTTGTGGAAAACTAGCTCACATCTTTCAGGCTGGAACTCTCTTGTTCAAAACTTTAAATTTTTTGAAACCTTGCTAACCAAAACCAGGATAGACTCTAATTGCTCATCATGGACCTCCCTCTCCTTCTTTTCCTCAATTTCCATCCGAAATTCAAAAAGCCTCCATGAGTCACATCCCACCCGTTTCGTCTTCATCCCCTTCTTCCGGAGAGACAGGTATGAAGACGAATGGGTCTCTTCTTCATTCACTGGATGAGAAAACGAAACGACCCCTTCTCCAGTCACCGGGGTGTCCATTTCTCTTCTGTCAACTTTCCACTCATCCGAAACGAAACACTTTCCATTTTTCAACAAGCCGAACGCCTTCTGTTCTCCTGACGAATCCTTGGTGTCTCCTGGATGACGCATTAGTCAGATGGAGATGAACATCGGAGATAATAATGTGTTAGATTTTGGAGATTTTGAATTTGAGAAAATTCAGTTGTTGAAATTTTGAAATTCGTTTTGCATGGGTGGGTTTCAACAGTTCCAGTTTTCATAAATTAATTTTTTTTGAAATAGAAGCCTCATCTGGGTTCTTGGAACAGATCTTTTTTTAAGTCGTCAACTGTAAAATATTCACTCATGTTTTCCTATTCCTTTTATTAGTTGACCACTTTTTGATAACTGTAACTGGAATCAAAATAAATTTGGTCAAAGTGCAGGTAGGGAGTGAAAAAAATTCCATAGGAGAAAACTGGATCTCAAGAATTTTAAACTTTCCACTGATTTATTTTTTCGCTTATCCTATTATGTCAATGCACATGTCCATCAAGCATAATTAGCCTGAATCGATTGCCAACAGGATTTTTAGGCATTTTTTTGGCGACGATCCCCATCTCATGACAGCCAGTAAACACAAAAAAATCTTTCACAATCTAATACTTCAAAAATTTCATTCGAAAATGTCCGGCTCCAAAAAAGTGAACACTTTGAATTTCGGTTCGACTGGAAAATGCGGGAAAATTTATACTTTTTCGTTGTTGTATCAAGGCTCTGGCTTATACGGGCGCCGAGATACAGTCGTTCAAAGTCTAAAAGTGAGGGAGAGAGAGAGAGAGAGACGCAGACAACCAGACACTCTCGTTGTCTGCGTGTCTTAAAGCAACATGATTTCTACCTCTGAAGTATAACGCCTGCGAAATGGTCCCTTTTCTCCATCCCGAAAACCTTGGTACATTTTTCCCGATTCAATCCAAACCACTCCAAGAACAAATGTTCAAAACCAACACAAATTTTTGCTAATCTTCCTGAACTTCGACCCACTTTTGCTGCCAATTAGTTCAATCTAAATAAGTCGAAATCCACCAAAGTGTACTTTTCCTCTTCCACTAAACCTCTTTCTCTCCATACCTCCCCTTCTTCTTTCCTTCGTGTGACCTTTAATGCCCGTTCCAAAAGAGACTTTCTCCCCGTCCCTCCAAAACAGTGGCCCTTTTTCCTTCTCCTTTCGGTGTCCACACCACACCCGATTACCTCTAATTTCCCCTCCGTTCGTCTATGTCTCTTTTCGTCGTGTTCACCATGGTGAACACCTTCTCCAGGGACCCTCCTGACACGGACTAACACACACGCGCACCCCTTTCTACCGCCTCATCTTTGCATTTATTGTAATTAGAGATAGTGCTTGTTGAAGATGGTCTATTTTTAGTTTTAAGTTATTTTCAAGCTGAAATTTAAAGCTCTGAATGTGAGATTTCAAAACTTAGGAAAGCCTAAACTTTCTGTGCAATTTTCAAGTCTCTAGCTCATTCTTGAGCCTAGACATGAGCTTTCAAAGTTAGAATAAGGAGAGAACTGACGAATAACTGATCGAGTCTGAAACAACAAACTGTATTTCATTTTTTGATGATGATTCTTCTGAAGACCCAAAATCTCGGGGGCCGATTTTTGAGAATTTTTTGGCGCTGCTAGATCACAGAAAACTCGAAAACCCAGGGTGATCTACCATTGAAAAAAACACCCAACGAAAAATTCTTACGGTTTGTTTTCCAATACCCCTACCTTCTACACCTCTCCATAAATTAATTACCCCCCTCTCTCTCTGTCCTCTTCTCTACACTGAATTAGTACGGAAAAGAGGTTAGTGACCTTCCATCCAAAATGGTCCCTCTTTTCCAAAGACCTTCTAAAGTTTTCCTCAAAGTCAAGACCCTTCCCGAAGACAGTGAAGTGTTTTGAGTCATTCTGCCCTCCTTTTTTTGCCTGATTCCGATTCACCGCCACATCATCTGAATCCTTCCGATTCGGTATGTGTGTCCGAACATACGTGTATGTATGTGTATGGTGGGGCAATAAAATGTATCCATTGCTATCCCTCCCTCCGCGATAAGTACGGACATGATTTCGACTTCCATGTATGCATGAAGGACTGTATTTTCTCAGCAGGTGGCCAGTGTCCGTTTCCCGTTTTATGTCCCTCAGCTTCTTCTTCTTCTTTTTTGTATCGATTATATGGTCTTCAAATAGTTTTTGACTGGAACGAGAGACTAAAGTGTCTCGTTGTCTGCGTCTCCGAGCCTTTAAACGGGCCTGTAAAAATTTGAAATCCGGTGAATTTTCAAGAAGTTAAAAACTACAAAAGTGTCATAAAAGTCTTCCTAGATGAGGCGCAGAGAAATGAGTGCCTGATTTTAAGAGCGTATGTAGATTTTAAAACTCTACATCTTGAAGAGTCGTTGAAAAGTTGTCAACTATAAAATTGTGTGAAATTTTTAGACAAGTATTTTTGTACTTGACGGTTTTTTGATAACTCTGACCGTTTTTGACTTATAAGAGTTTCAATTCTGCAAGCCACTCAAATATCACGAACCTTATCGTTTTTCCTGTACCATTTTTTTCTGGGGTGTTATTCTGATCTATATGTCCTAAACCACCTGTCTTCCATCATCCGCGTCTTCATCTTCTTCTCCTTCTGAATCCCTCCATTCAGCCTATTATCGTATTAGTATTTATATATTCTCCTCACTTCTTTTTCTGACTAATATGCGTTCGTTTCAGAAGAATCCGGTTATCCGGAAAATCTTCATATGTACAGATTTCGACGTTTTTATGAATATGAATCGGCTTCTAGAGGCAACGACTTCAGATGCTTCAGGGGATCTAAGATTCAGACGTTAGGAAAATGGACACAAATTTTTTGGATTTTGATTTCTTTCAAAAAATATTTAAATCCGTTTTTTGGACTATAATAGGATTACTGTACAAATTTTACTACCTAACTAAAGTTGGTGGTCTACTTTGTTCCATTTTTTGTGGATTTCCTTTTTATGGGGGTGTCGGACTTTTCTAGGCCAGATTTGGATTATTTTTGGTTTTTTGTAAGGAATACTGAAGAGGACAATACGAAGTTTTGTATCCATTCGTCTTTTTTCTCTGTCTGATGTATGTTGTCCATTTTTTATCTACAATTTTTCCCACGCTTTTTTTTCCGATTTCTTAATTTCCTCTCTTATGTACTTTTAACCTAATTTTTTCCCCCAATTCATCGATTTTCAGCTCTAAAACTCTTCCCAGCAATGGAGTTCGATTTTGACCCGGAGCCGAAAACCCCACCCCAGCTACCACCGGCTCCACCAATCCGTACCGTGTCCCAAAACCCGAAGGTCACATTTAAAGGACCACAAACATGGCGGGAATCGATTGGGATGTTCATGATTATGGGATTGGCACTTGTTGTGGCGGTTAGTTTTTTTTTTTTGGGGATTTTGGCGGGAAATTTGAAATTTTTCGAAAAAATTCAAAACTGGATATAAAAATAGACATAATCTCACAATCTAGGTATCTATGAGTCTCAAAATCTCAGAATCACAGAATCTGAAAATCTCAGAATCTCAAAGTCTGGCACTTTTACTTAAGTTCTGGATCTTCAAAATCCATGATCCTTGAAACTCCGAAAACCCATCGGTCACACTTTTTTCTTCTCTCCAAACTCTTTAGAATCTCAACTCAAGTGAATCGGAAATGAGAATTCCCAAAAACTTTTGGATGAAAAAAGATTATCTTCGCGCTTGAATACTGCTAGTTACACATGCCTCTATATAACTTTTTCTGCAGAAAAGTTTCAAAATTCTAAAAAAAAAGATTCTGATTCTGAAAATTTCTAGAATTCCCTCGAATCACTGACCTTTACAATTTGACTCAGTTTTCGGTTTCGGATTAGGCTCACGTTCTCAGATTTTGACACACCGGGAAGTAGGTAAAATGGATTAGTAATCCATTATGGTAAACATTTTTCGAGAAACTAGAATTACTCAGAATCTCATGAGTGTAAACTATTATTATCCAGGTCAAGAGTCACCAATGGCACAAAAATGTTCCTGATGAAACGGAAGTGGATTTTCTTTTTCGGATTTTTCAGTTTTTGTTCCGAGCACAATTGAATCAGAATCGAGAGGGAGAAGAAATCTCACAATTTTTTTTACCGGAGGGTAATCGGATTAGCAAGGGTGGAGGTCAAAATCTTGTTTTGGCGTTTTCGGATTGAAGTTTGGCTTCAAAGATTTTGACATGGGTTACTGTAGTCTGGGAAAAAGATTGTTGGGATTTCAGCGATTCTGAATCCACAATTTTGTAACCTTCAGACCCCTAATTCGAGTTCAGAATTCTAATTCTAGAGTCTGAAAATCCAGATTCTACAGTCATGTCTAGATTTTGAATTCAAGAGCCTCAACCCGGAATCTGACATTCTGTAACTCTCGAATTCCAGTGTCTCAGATCTTGAAACTTTGAATGAGGAGTCTAAAAGTTGGGATCGTGAATTCCGAGTACCAGATTCAGAACCTATTAGATTTCGAAAACTAAAGTAAAAACTTTGACTCTGAATCCCATTTTTTCTATTCTGAATTCCGACTCCAGAATCTTCTAGATTCGGAAAACCGGAGAACGCGACTTCGAAATTCAAAATCCTGTATTCGAAACCCCAAATCTTCAATTTTGACTTCCGAATCTGAAAAATCGAAAATCCACACTTCCGAATTCTGAATCTCCCAGAAATTCGAATCTGCTGAATTTCCGAACCCGAGTTTTCCGGAGCTGAAAATTTCCGAACCTGAATCCTCAGTTTTTCGAAATCCAAAATCTGAAAAATGCCTTTTTCCCTGAAAACGTGAAATCCAAAAAAAAAACACAAAGTCGATCTCGATTTACAAACAATTTATTTTTTTTGAATCTTTCAATTCAAATTCATTAGTATTTACAAGAAAGTTGTGGTGGAGGGGGAAGGGTCTAACAACTATGTACAGTAAAAAGTTGGCAACAAGAAACAAGAAACAAAATAACATAGGGGGGAAACGGGAAAACCGTGGAGAAAAAATATATATGCAAATGTAGGTCAAAAACCATTGGAAAGCCATTTGTACAAATAGCAGGATGCCGTTGATTCGGATATATTAGCCAATGTGGGATACTGGAGAACAGCAGATACTGTAGATTTTTTGGATCCGGATACTGTAGATTTAGTAGAAAGCCGAATAGGCGCGTCGGAATCCACGACGCTTATCCTCGACACTTCGGAGGATCGCCGCCCGGACGGCTGGGCTCCGGTTCTGGAGGTCGACGACCTCGGTGAGAACTTCTTGGTTGATGTGGAACATGGTTTGTGTTAGAGAACGGAATAAGAATTCAGAAGACGTAAAGCTTCCAAAGTATGGAGGAGGTGGAGTCAGCTCGGGTGATTTTATACGCTCAGGGCTCAAGGCTCCGCCCACTTTTTAATCTCCACCCAAGCGAACAGCGAAAGCGGTCATGAGAGAAGGAGTCAGAAGAGAAGGAGGAGGAGTCATCCGCCATCTAATTAATCAGCACGAAGAAGATTTGAAGCGGAGAAAATGGGGATTATCAGGTGGACTTGACTCTGTGGAAGAAGAGCATGAGGAAGAGAGCAAAGTTTTGTTGTCTTGAGAGGAGAAGGCTCGTGCCTTGGTTTTCTCTGAAAGAATGCAGCAAAAAAAGCATGCAGAACTTGAAGAGTACGGTCGCTGAGAGACCAGAAGATTAGGTCTCAAAGATGGAAGGGTCTAGAAACCAGTGGACAGGTTCGGATTTTTGAACTCAATGGGGTTCCAGGGTTTGGAGGTGGATATCTTAAGATCCGAGTGTTGTAGAGAACTGAAAATAGCAGGAATGGTAGAGAACAGCTAGAACTTTCTTCAATTGTTGTTTCAAATAGTTTGACTCATTTGCACTCGTTATGGTTACTGTAGTTTTGGGAAGTTAGTGATCTAATCTGGAAAGAGCCATAACTTGTCTATTAGCTGTCCGAACGGTTTGAAATTTTGGTTGTAGATAAATTGGGCCAGGAAATACATTTGTGGCAAGTTTCCAGCGCTGAACTCCATTTCAAGTCGAGATACCACTTCCGGAGCAATTTCTTTTTTTTCATGATTGACTTTTTTTTGAGTGCGCTAATTGAAATTTGGGTCATTTTTATTTTTTAAAGTTTGATCCCGACTTCAATCTCAGTCGCTCGGTTACTAACTTCTACAGTTTTAATGAATTCGGACAATTTTGAGCCACGATACAGTCTGAAGTACAATCCTGACCAAAACTATTTGAACTTTTGGGATGTTCAGTGCAAAATGGTCAACTTTAAGTAGTTGAGAAAGTATGTTCCAATCACTCGATTTCTATAACACTTGATGGATGTATTAAACAATTCTAGATCTTCATTTTTGTAGTTTACAACTTTTTACGAAAATCACAATGAAGTCAGTTATGTCACAGTAAAGATCATGGTTCCGAAAAAAGTTCGAGGCTTGCATTGATTAACTGAATTCGGAAGTTGTGTTATTATACGCGACATAACTGACTTGATAGTAATTTTTGGAAGAAGTTGTCAACTACAAAAATGAAGATCTAGATTTGCTTGATACAACCACTTATTTTCGGATCAATCGGGTGCTTGGAACATTCTTTTTCAACCGCTCAAAGTTGACCGTTGCACAGAAAACTACCAAAATTCATGACCTTTTGGCCAGAGTCGAAACGTTCTTAAAATTTTCAACACTTTGGTTAGGTTTTGTTCCTAGAGTTTTAGACGTTGCCCGATCACCCAATGACAGGTTACAGTAGTTCAAAGTCCAGCCAATCGAAAGGCTTGCAAACCTAATTTTCCTCCTTTTATCACCTTTCAAGAATCAAAAAGCATTGGAAAAGTTTCTCGAATTTTTCAAACTTTCCCATCCATTAACCTCAATTATCAGAGTCATTAGAAACAATTTCCCACCGATTTTCTCACATTTGAACTTTTCCATCTTTCTCGAAGAAAACAAAGAAAAAAGTTGAAAGAAAATCAAATTTTCGCACAAAATTATAGGTCTCGCTTTTTCTGACATTTGCAAGAGTTTTTTCGGCCGTTTTTCTCGATTAGATTTTTTGAGCTCGGGCACAGCTCAAACCTTGAATCGAATAACGGTCAATTAACTCAATTTTGCGGTTAGACAAACCCAGAAAGAACGGGTTATTGGATTTGCGGTGAATATCGGGACACGAAAATGAGTAATGTTGGTTTTTGGATCAGGAATGAGTTACAGTACTCAATTTGAAATATTCAGGACTTCTCGTTCGCTTTCCGGTTTGAAAGTGACAGTCTAGTTTTGATCTTCGATATTAGGAAATTTTCAGTCTAGCCTGTCAGGCAAACTTCTGATCTTCTTGGAGGATCTGGTTGAAAAAATTTCAACTGTTGTTTCAGTGTTTTCTTCTTGATCATTTGAATCAAAATCAGTAGACCTGAAATTTTTCAACATGAGCAATGGGGAAATGAGCAATCACGAGGTAAAGGTTAGCTCTTGAATGATTGCTCAGCGACTCGGAAAACGGAAAGTTGAAATCTGGGGATTCTGGGATTCTAGGATTCTGAGCTTCCAAATTTTTTGAAATTTGAGACGAACGTGCCCACTTGAAGACTGCTCATCTTGCTGTCCTTTAAGGATTCCAAGAATCTAGGTCAAACTACAGTACTCTGTCCGAAAAAACGTTGCTCTTTAAGATTTCTTGTTCTTCGATATTGAGAGAGTTAATTTACGAAAACCCAGACAGTCCTCATTTATTTTCCCATTTCCGGTCTAGAAAATGAGAATTGTTCTTTCCGGAGAATCAGACGCGCTCTTGTAGATGCTCTCTAAATGATTTCCGTTCCCGAAAACAATGATGAGCAATCACGTGAATGGTACCTGGAAAGTAGGAGGTTTTGAAGTTTACGTGCAGAAATTTTGGATTTCTAGAAAAAAATCAACAGGAGGAAGTGAAGTGTAGCTTGAATCTTTCAAGTAGTTGAACTGAAACTGAAAACACAAGTCTGAAACTGGTTGATTTTTTGGGTATACGGGTTCAAGGGGAAGTTCTAAAGTTTCAGATTCAAAATTTTCGGGATTGTGAGATTCTGTCTTAGATTCTGGAGGAGTCTCAGTTCTCCAGATTATAAGATTTTGAGATCCCAGTCCTCAAAGATTTTCGAATTTTTTTTTGTTGAGATTTTAAGATTCTGGAACTGGAAATCATTCTGGTAGTTCCTGAGGTCCCACATTTCCAAGACCCTACACCAGTTTTTTTTCTGAAATTTGTCTCAAATCACTTCGTTTCGTGTGATCAGTTTTGTGAGGTCAACAAATTGTTTCCAGTTTGATTCGCACTTTTTTTTCGGTCGGATTCTTTGTCTAGTTTTTGATCAAACGAATAAAAAGAAGAAGAACAAAAAGTTTCAGTTTCCAAACTAGATCTCTGAAAATGAAAATTGTGTGATCACTAAAAAGTTTTAAACTCTGAAAATATTGAAGCTACCGGACTCTGAACAAACATGAACATTGAAAAAATCAATGTGGACATCTGGACATCTGGAAAAAAAGCAAAACATAAAAATCACTGTGTATTGCCCCATCCGAACATCCTTGTCCTGAAAATCCTGAAAATGATATCACTATATAGATTTTCTATCAATTTACTCATCAATTTCTACCAGTGATCACCTAGATTTCACCCTCTCTGATTACTTGATTTTTAGATTTTCATTCAAAAATCCACACACATCATCCCATTAATCATAGCCCGACTTTCAAACTAGACTTATTTTTCTTCGTTTTCCATTTTGTCCAAAAAATTTGGGATTTCCAAAATCCTCTCCCTATTATCGGATTATTATCACCCATATCACTCATTTAATCCAATAAACGTTTCGGAACCCCCTCAAAAATTTTGGAGGGGATTTAAAATGAGAGTGAAGTTTGAGAATGATGAATTTTTCAAACAAAAAGCGTAGCAGAATTTTGAAGACTTTTGAGAATCAGAATTTCAAAGTCTCGGAACTTGGAACCATGAAACTGGAAAAATTCTGAGTCCGCAAAAATTCGAACTTAGAGATTTTCGATTTTTCAATTTTTCGAACCCCTAGTTTTCTCGGGGACATGTTTTGTAAAATGCTATTTCTCTAGACAAATCCCTTTGACATTTGACATTATGACACACAGACAGACTTGGTGGAAAAGAAAACAAAAAAACATATTGAGGGGGTTCTCCGGAACTCTGAGAAAAGGGTATGCTGCGTCAGAATAATGATCACTTGAGTTTTTCGATGAGCACAAACATATCGACTACTGATTCTAAGAAAACTGGAAGCAAAACTTATAGGGATTACGTAGACTGGAATTATGGCGGGCCAGGTATTGTTTCATGGATACGTAAGATAGATCCAAAGATGAACCGGAAGATCAAAAAAATTTTACAAAACCGACGGAAATTTAAATAAAAAATACGCAGTACCGTCCAATAAGATATACATACAATTTGACCATTTTCAGTGCAGAATGAGTCAACTTTGAGCAGTTGAAAAAATATGTTCCAAACACTCAATTTTTATGAAACTTGGTGAGTATATTAGGCAACTCTAGATCTTCATTTTTGTAACTGACAACTTTTTTAGAAAATCACAATCAATTCAGTTATGCCGTGTTGAAGATCCTTAGTCCAAAAAAGTTCGAAATTCGCACCAAATTTTGATGTGCCTACATACGCGCTTCACATTAATTTTCGCAAAAAGTTGTCAACTATAAAAATGAAGATCTAAAATTGCTTAATACATTCACCAAGTTTTGAAAAAATCGAGTGACTGGAATATACTTTTTCAACCACTCAAAGTTGGCCATTTTGCACTGAAATTAATCAATTTTTAAAATCTTATTGGACGTTCCTGTGTGAACCAGCTTTTGAGAAATAGAGGGAATAGACTTTAAGTTGAGCCAAAAACACTCAAACAAAATTTAACGACCGTTTGGAAAATATAAAAGAACAGTATGACGTTCCAAAATTTCAAAACTGCAAAACTCAAAAATAGTTGTTTTTTCAGATCTCGAGTCTGATCCTTCTGTGCTATGTCTGGAAGGACAAACAAGTGTACGATCACATCGTGGACTTCCTCGACAAGACGATTCAAATCTCCAAAATCGCCGAACGCCCGTTCCTTGGAATCTATCAATTGTCCGAGAAGGAGCATGAAGTGTTGAGCAGTGAGAGAACGGTAAGAGGGTTTGCCTGTAGTTTGTAGTCATAGTTTCCTTGGGGTAACAGTTGCTTTCAGAGCTGTCAAGAATCCCCCGTTAAGTTTTTTTTCGCCTTCCATTCAATAGTATGATATGTCATGTTTGATTCACTGATATTTGATTCCTCTCATCATGAAAACCAATATCTTCTATTCATCCCCCCCCCCCCTCTTCAAAATATCTATGTTTTGTTTTCGGTGGTTTTTTGACCGACTCCTCCAACCCACCCAGCGGCGGGAAACTGAAAACATCTCATAAACGGGATTAGGAATCTATATCCGGAAATAGAAGTATACAAAAAAGTCGGGAAGATTTTTTTGATGTTTGACACTTTGATTCATCCTCCAAATGTGGACCCACGCAGCATGGGAAATCTCATGAGTCTGAAAACATTGGGATTCTGAGGAAACACTGGGAAACTGGAAAGTGATAGTTTCCTAAAACGAAAAAATGTGTGAACCGAAACTTCTTCAAATTTTCCTTTTTTTCAGTACAAATGGTTCCTACGAGGATATCTACTATCGGAACTTGGCGTGTTCTTCTTCATCTTCTTGGCTGGATTTTTGTACTTTTGCTTCGATGTTTCTGGTGGAAAAGCGCGAGTAGTGTTCTGGGTGAGTTTCTGGAGACGCAGATTCCTGAAATCTGAAAAATCAGGAAGATGGAAACTCTCGAAAAAATGAGGGAAAGCAAAAAAAAATCTCACTGCATTTGAATCGCTGAACCTTAAAATCAGGTTAAAAAAGTGTCAACAACAAAACTGTAGAAGTTTGAATTTCGCACATTTTTGTTGTTTAAAATTTGTTGTGAACCACTTTTTAGGCCAAGTGAAAAATCAATTTTCAATCTGAAATATCGAAAACTCATTTAAAACTTTCAAACCCTTATACAGCACTGGCCAAAACGAATGCGAATTTGTTGTTTTATATTCAGTGCAAAACGGTCAACTTTGGAAATTTGTAAATCACTTCTCAACGGACCGATATCTCTGAAAATTTGTGGATGTATCACGCAACTCTAGATCTTCATTTTTGTAGTTGACAACTTTCTTCGAAAACCACAATCAAGTTAGTTATGTCGCAGTAATTATCATGGTTCCAAAAAAAGTCGGAATTTGCACTGAAATGTACCGAATTTTAAAGCCACGTGACTATGCGGGACATAACTGACTAGATTGTAATTTTCGTAAAAAGTTGTCAACTACAAAACTGAAGGTCGAGAGTTGCTTGATACACCCACTAATTTTCAGAGAAATCGGTCCGTTGAGAACTGATTTACAAGTTTTCAAAGTTGACCGTTTTGCACTGAATATCAACAAATTCGCATTATTTTTCGCCAGCATACATGAGCTGATCCATGGAAGTCTCAGATACCCAGTAACGGGTTACCTGGTCAAACTCCCCCATTTCGTCATGATTTGCGCTTCAAATTTTCCGTCAAAACTCCCAAATTTCCAGATAATCATCGCCGCCGGTGTGATCTACGCAGTCGTGCCCATCCACCTCTTCACATTCGTCCTCATCCCGTACTCCCAAATGCTGCCCAACGCCACCGAGAAGATTCTGAACCACGCGATTCCGCACAACATAGGCGGCATTCAACAGATGGAAATGGGACTCGGCTGCACGTTTGATCTGAATTTGTACGCCGCGAACCGACGAAAACTGAATCCTAGTGTGAGTCCAGTTTCTGAATCTATTTTTGGCGCGAAATTTGAACTTTTTCCCCCATAATGGGATTATAGGGTGGGTGGTGCCATTTCGGTTGTACTACAAGAAATCTGGAATCTGAGAAAAATTTCCCTGCAAAACCTTACTATAAGGATTAGTAGGACGATGAATAATGCCTTTTTTCGAGCAAATTATCGGATTAAACTTTGCTGGAAGCAGATGAAGCTACACATGAGCGAACGCAAAAAATGTGAAAAAAAAATTTCAAGTTCGAAAAATTATTGAGAAGTCCTACGAATGGGGAAGTTGTCTAGGCTGTGACAGATGTTCTGATTTTCTGACATTACGACAAAAAATCTGGAAATTCTTGGAATTCGAAACTGAGGCGTAATCGTGTTGAGAATAGATATGGGATTAGTGGGAGTTCCGCAGGACATCTGGACAGTTGGGATGCACAGAATTAGAAAAACTTGGAATTTCTGGAGAGTCTAAAGTCGTCAGAAAATACGACAATTCAAGAAGGTAACATTTGAAAAGTTCTGGACACCTGGGACAATCAAAATTCGACCGAATTCCTGATTCAATTTTAAAGAATTTTTCTTCCTTCTAACATCACTAAATTTTACAAATTTTCTCTAGTTGATTGTGGGATTTCTTCGTTTAAAAATGTGTGATGATCTTTTTTCTTCGCCCAGTACACAGTTGACGTGTTGATCAAACGAATTTTCAGCTCGAGAGTTCCGCAATTTCAGAATCTCAGAATCTCTCTCAGAATCTCAAAGTCCTTTTTAATTTGAATAAAGTAATAGAACCGTGTGGCACACTGTGGCAGTTGCTAAATGGTCAGTTGCAAAACGTCGCGGAGCCACATTGTGCTTCGACTCGAAGAATCTAGAAGAATAACTTTGAAAGTCAGATTTTGATGAGTCTAAGTTTTTCCGTTCTAATGCGAAAACTGTTGATTCGACCATCCGAAAGACTTGGCAACCCCGGCAAAGCGACATTATCGAACGAATTTGTGTAGATCAGAAAACTGAACGTCGAGTATCATCGTCGAATTCGTCTGTAGAAATTCTAAAGTTTTGGATTCCGAAGTTTGGATTCTCAAGTTTGCAGCTCGAATCTGAGTCTGAAAGTTATCTGAATCACCTTCTCCTAGATCCACTCTCAAGGAAATTCCAAATCCTCTTAAGATCCGAGAAAACATCCGGACACACCGACTGACATACATACATCCCTTAGTCTTCATCTGACCACTGATAGATTCTTCCATGTCCCAATGTCTCTATTCAATTTCTCCACCATTATCTCCCCAAATCAGTCAACATCATTCTCCCATTCACCTCCTATTATAGGACTTCACCAATCTTCTAATTAGATTACCATAATCTTCCTTCTTCTAGAGATGATCTTACAAGAACACAGATTGCTCCAAATAAATATGTTTATTGAGACCAGGAAACCCGAAGAAAAGAGACAAAATATATATAAAAATCAGTCGAAAAACAAGCAACAAATATGTATATTCGGGGTATTGCAATGGCAATTACATTTCAATGGCAAATGACTTTTGCGGGATGGGGAGATCAGAAGGTCCATGGGGTACAGTAATCAATCAAAATCCGGGGAAACCTGAGCACACGTCGAAGCTGAGCAATCAGTGAAGCGAGGTGAAGCTGCGACGGAATCCACGACGACGATCGAGAAGGCTGCGCTCGATGATCTTCTTCTCCCCGTTGGATGGCTTACGGGTGAGCATCGTCTTCTTGACCATGATCTCGGTGTTGGAGAAGTTATAGACGTCTTGGTGAATGTGGAACATTTTTAGGAGAAGTTGAGAATTAGAGAAAGAAGTTGAGAAGAGCTTGGTGAGAATCCAAGTTGCTTCGATTCCAAGTCCCTCTATCGTTTTATACTCCGGCTCTGCCAGGCTCCGCCCACTTTCGCGGATTTCGGGGTGGGAGGAGACACACACACGAGTGATATCAGACTAGAGATTAGAAAATGGCACACACACCCTAACCACTTTTCGTTCTGATCGAGTCCTTACTAGAGAGGGTGGATGGGATTAGGGTGGGAGGTGAGGGGTTGTTGAAAAATGGGAGGAAGTTCAACTGAGCAATCCGGGTTTTCGAGGAATTGTAGTGCAGTTTTTAGAACAAGTGATGAGGTCGACACACTGGTTTTCTGGGTAGGCGGAAATGTTGACGTAGAATTTCTCAGAGTATAGACGGATTACCTTCGGAGAATCAGGGATCAGGATGGAAGTTGTGAAAATAATGTTTTCTGCAAAAAAAAAATCTGTGATACGTAATATGCCATTTCGAGGGCATGGTAAACAAGAGATACTTGAAAACTTGACGTTCAAGGATCACTGAAAATGGTGTCCTAGAAAACTCTGACAGGTCATGGCGCTGGAGTTTTAGAATCTGCGAATCTCATTGGATTTTGAAGCGCTGTATCTTGAAATTTTAAAAGTCGTTACAGATAGCGAAAAGTTGACAACTACGAAATTGTATAAAATTGAATTTCACACATTTAAAACATTTCCGAGTTTGTGATGACGACGTTACTTTTTTAGAGCGGTTTCAACATCCTGTATCTATATCTCGGAGGAAGAGGCACAGAGATGTTAGAGACTCTTGTTTCTCTGTCTCCTATTTGAATATCAGAATCTCGAAATCTCAGAACTTCGAAAACTATGCATCTCATTCTGAAACTCTAGAGATTTTGATTTTCTTAGCCTTTTTACTTCCGATCTTCGTCACATAGCTAATCCCCCCCCCCCCCCCCCCCCC
This sequence comes from Caenorhabditis sp. 40 LS-2015, assembly GCA_900536305.3. Classification (NCBI taxonomy): domain Eukaryota; kingdom Metazoa; phylum Nematoda; class Chromadorea; order Rhabditida; family Rhabditidae; genus Caenorhabditis; species Caenorhabditis tribulationis. The sequence continues at coordinate 50,303 of LR544613.1, forward strand.
CCCCCCCCCCCCCC